>JAEIFV010000767.1:0-149252 GCA_018904265.1 Lordiphosa collinella
GTTAACTTCATTTGATTTCAAATGCTTCACTATTTATCATGCTTAGTCATAGTTTTTCCATGAAAGGCAATTAGTTGGGCCATCCAAAGCAATTAATAAAATTCTGTTGCCTCACTCGGTGGCCATTTGCTTGAATGTCAAAACCATTTAAGGCCCACACCTGTTGCCCAGTCCACATCCATACATAGGAACATTAATTTGCCAACACTTTGCTGGATATTTCAAGTCATATCCTTGCGGAGACCCAAGCCACATCACATTTGAGGGGGTGGCAGCAAGTCACTTCATGTCAATTGCTTGAGCCTAGGCCAACAAAATTACCATAAGAAGTGGGCGGAAGGGCATGGGGCATGGGCATCCCCGGCACAGACAGCACGGCACAGCAGGCATATAATTTAAGTGGTTTCCAGCTGTCAAAGGTCTGGTCTGCCCAGCTCACTGACTCCCCGTGTCATGATTACATATATTTTTTCGTGGTTGTTGCTGTTGTTATTACTGGTAGTTAAGCTGATTGAGTGACTAAGTGACTGACTGACGAACTGACATTGTGATTTTCAGAACCCCAAAGTAGAATCTCCTTTACTCTTTGGGCTTGACAGGTAAAAGTAGAAAAACAAAACGTTCCCTTTGTCTTATCGAGTTTCTTTCCTAAAATGCTTATATGTCTCTTTGTGCTTTGTCATTACTCTTTGGCACGCAAAATGCTTGTAGTTCCTTGGCTAGGTATGTATAAACGTATTTGTATACGTCGCGTATACGCAACATTTTGTTAATTGCTGAAACTGAACTCGGAGTTTTGCCTTAGGCTTGAGTTGCTTGTCAGCTGCAGCGAAATGCAGCAAAATTAATTAAAAGCAACAGAGAATGTCAAACAACAAAAAAGTTTTCTCGCTTTCGCTTAAAGCGTTGCAAAATAAGTAGCTAGGGAAATGGAATTTTGCGATGAATTTCAATGAAAATTGCATTTGAAATAAAGACAATTTTTAGGAGCAAAAAAATCAGCAAACAGCAGCGCTGCTATAAAAGTGGCCATTGTTTGTTCTGAAGGAGCCAAGGCAGCAGCAGCAGCCTTAAACAAGGCGCATTAGTTACAAGTGCAAAGCGCGTTCCATTGTGGCCATTGCCATCGCCTGCGCCATCGTTGTCGCCAGCTTGTGATAATGGTTCATAATGAAAACAGCAAAAACCGCACAAAGACGCTTCTTTTTTATATTCCCCATCTTATTATTATTATTTTTTTTTGGTGCTGGCAAGAGCTATAGAAATGCAGCTTACAGCGCGATTGAGCAATGCAAGAAAATGGGTGAAAAAACGGACAAGTGGGCCACTTGAAAGTCTTGTAATGGCGCATGGAAATCGAATCACAAAAATATGGGAATTGTCTTTTAGAGACCTGCAGGAGTTCACTCGTAGTGCCCTTTGAGCCGCCTTTCAAAAAAACAGTTCGAGTAAATCAGCTCCGAAAATTTTTGCGATTCAAGCAGCTCTGGGCTTACCTTTTTATTATGATCTACATAATTAGATTTTTTATTATCTAAATTTTCTGTCACCTGTCAATGGCAACGTTCTTTAGATTGATGTGTCTGATTATGGGAGGGTTGATTGTGATGATATAAAATATGGCTAAAATTAGTGTATTGGTTCTGTCTAGTGTGTGGGGGTTGCTAGGGTATTTGTTTGGAAGTTCTCTAGGGAAAATCTTCTTAAGGAGTTTTCTTGCTCTGCTTCCGGCTTTCCTTCGTCTACGCAACAGTCTTCTGGCAAGAGTGTTGGGGTGACTTCTCAATCTCTGCACGTATTTGCCTGCCTGTGAATTTTTTTTTGCACGGGGCTCTTCAAATGTCTTGTGCACATATACCAGGGCGCTCCCGATAGTTTGCGCAGACACCTGGACTGGAGGACACGAATCTTTGTCAGATGAGATTTTGCAGCTATTCCATACACTTTGATCCCATATCTTCAAGCTGGTGCTATAATTGCCTTGCGAATAAGCACTTTGTTACGGAGTGAGAGTTTATTCCTACTGGAGAGCTGCCATCCCAGTTTCTTCACTCTGCCGTAAAGTGATCTTACAAGCGCGTTGATATGGGTTCCGAATGTAAGGCGCTTGTCCAGATATACTCCCAAGTATTTATATCCAGGCAAGTGGCGTAATAGCTGCTAATTGAGAAAGACGCCAGGACACTCATCGCGACAAAGTGTATATGTTACACTGGCACATTTATTCAGGTTTAGCCCAATGTTCAATCGCTTAGCTCATCTGCTGAAGTGATGCAAATATTGCTGAACGACATCGGTGTCATTATAGATGCATGGGTCTCTCGCCATAAAAGTAGTATCGTCAGCAAAGGTTGCAATGAGTAAGTCTTGGGGGTCTTCAATGGGTATTGTTCCTCCAGCAGGCATGTCATAAGTGTATAGAGAGAATAGGGTTGCTCCGAGGACACTTCCTTGTGGCACACCAGCGCGTATTACCCTCACACTGGAAACAGCTCCTTCCAAGATTACTGAGAAGGTCCGGTACGTGAGGAAGCTTTTCACATGAGAGTAAAGCTGAGGCGGAAGGATGTCTTTTACCTTGTAGAGCAATCCGTCATGCCACACTCTATCAAAACTGTTTAATGTCAAGGTAAAAAGCAACCACGTATTCCTTCGCCTGAAATCCGTCGAGAATAAAGTTAGTCACCCTATTCAGCTGCTCAGGGGTCCCATTTGACTTTCTAAACCCGAACTGAAAGGAAGGTATCCTGCCACACACCCCATCGATTGCCAAAATTCGGGCTAGTAGGCACCTCTCGAAAATTTTCGATATTGTGGATAGGAGACAGGACGGTATGACTCGACCTCCAACGGGCTTTTGCCAGCTTTATGGATCATCGCCTCATTGGCTCCAAACAATCAGAAGTTGATCTACAAATTATCAATTTTTACGCAATTTAATTTTAAGTGCATTGACTCCACTAATAGAAGGCGACTCATCATTTGTCCTTTGCGAACTTAGTTAAATGTTTTGGAAACGTAACCCCACTTAGAAATATCGTCAGTCCATGCATCGGTAGTGATGCTTTACTCTTGTCATATGGTCCGGTCCTACTGTTACCGTTTCTGCTTCTGTTGTGGTCTCTTTAAGGGGCACACCTAGTGTGATGGCCTAAAAAAAAGGTGATTTTTGAGAATTTTTATTAAAAAAAAAACTTTATCAATACTTAATGACTGTTTAAACGACCTTTATACTCTTTAACTTGTAGTTTTTACAGGCTTACTATGTTATTGACATAGCTTTAAACAGAGGCACACAACACAACAAAGGAGGCTTCAGGTTGATCGGATTTCAGGCTGAAGATCGCTGATGAGTGAGGTTGGTCCCTCATGAAACGTCGTCCGATCAACCTGAAGCCTCCTTTGTTGTGTTGTGTGCCTCTGTTTAAAGCTATGTCAATAACATAGTAAGACCTCGAGCCTGTAAAAACTACAAGTTAAAGAGTATAAAGGTCGTTTAAACAGTCATTAAGTACTAAAAACGCTCGGCACGGCGTTGTTGTTCGAAACTTAATAAAAATAGTTTCATTTAAAACAACAAAAAACTCCTGTTTGTATATACAAACATTTTGGTCTTTTGTACCAGAGCGGCGGCCGTTGGCTGCACCTGAGTCCAAAGTCCAAAACAGAGGCCACACACTTACAAAGGGGAATGGCTGTCTTAAGCTGTCTTTTTGGTGTTTTGCGCGCAAAGCTGCCCTTTGGAATTCCCAAACGGTTTTGCCGTCGCAGGCATGGAGAGACTGCTGTTTGGACAGACATTTCAGGCTGAAGATCGCTGATGAGTGAGGTTGGTCCCTCATGAAACAGAGTTGTCATCATCTCCCTAATTTAAATTTATAAAGCTCTTATTTACTCTTTAAATCCATTTATTTTTACTTAAACCAGTATTTAAAAATTTCATTTGAATATGTCATATCAAATATAGTTAAACATAGTTAAGTGAAATAGAAAAAGTGCAGTCCGATTAAATAAATTCAAATGCAGCAACCCTAGCAGCCGCCGATTGAAGGTCGCAATCGACTAAAAAGTAAAGTGGAATTCAGAACAGCTCGATTTGGTCACGGCCGCTCGGTTTTGTTTTTCATGCAATATTTTATAGAAGTTTATAAAAATTTGAAACTTAAACAGTTTAAGTAATGATGTTAAACGATCTTAAAAATGTTCAACTAATTTCGAATTTTTAGTTTATAATATTGGTGAAGTAGTTTAATGCTTTAATTTGCAATTACTTTTAATTCCGCTGACTCTGCAGCGCACGTTTTGAAAACGACAATTCTTGTCGATTTGCGGAATTCGGAACAGCAATCAACTCGATTTGCGGCAATTCCACTCGTTTTCGGAATTCGGAACAGGCCCGATTAACAACACTTACCGGTGAGTCTATTGCATCCGATTTGAGACAAAAAAAAAAATAGGACAAAGTTAACTTCGGCTCGGCCGAAGTTTTGTATACCCTTGCAGTTTGTTTTTTCTAAATAAGACTACTTTTCGGACCTTACTTTTCTATGGGAGCTATACTATACTATATAGATGCCCGATTTCGAACAAACTAAGTGCAATCATGGAAAAGCATAACAAACTGTTAATTACGAAATTTGGAGGCGATCCCAATAGAAACAAAAAAGTTTTTCTCACTAGAACTGCGATTTCGACCGATCATTCATACTTCAGCTATATGCTATAGTCATCCGATTTTGACATTTTGTACTTCCTGGTGAGGAGTACAAGTTCTGTTTTGGCTGGGTTCACGCCGAGTGCGCAAGATGTCGTCCACAGAACTAGCATTGCTGTCTGCATGAGGTCACACAGAGTTTGTGGGAATAAACCGCATTTAAAAATTCCGACCACATAATGTATTTATCAGGCCTGTTCCCGTTTTCGATTACGATCAGATCATGCGGAATCGTAATTGTTAGCTGTTCCCGTTTCCGAAAAACAATCAAGTAATTCGGTTTCAAAAGTTTTGCCAAAGAGTCAGTGGAATGAAAAATAAATGGCATTTTTCTTGGCAATAGTGATTCTTTTTATCTTGCAAGCATTTTTGTTTTAACATGTTACATATTGTCGACATTTTGAAGTATCCATAGATATATTGAGCGTACAATTTGATGTAAACTCATTTTTTTTTAATTTGTACCTCAGAAATTGCAAAGACGATCGAAATGAAACCGAGCTGTTCGCAATTCCGAATTGGACCGGTTTGGACGACTATAGCATATAGCTGCCATAGAAACGATCTGTCGAAAAACTAGTTTTAGGAAGAAAATTTGTACATGTTTATAGTTTCTATGTTTTCATAAATCGTAAGTTCGGTCGAAACCAGAAGACTATATATTTAGTACAACTGCCATAGAAAAGAAGGGTATGGAAAATAGTCTAAGTAGTGGGCGTCCTGAGCCGCAGTTAGCTTTCCTTCATTTTTAGTATTAAAAATAGGGGAAGTTAACTTCGGCTCTGCCGAAGTTTTGTATACCCTTGCAGTTTGTTTTTTTAAATAAGACTGCTTTTCGCACCTTACTTTTTTATGGGAGCTATAATATATAGATGTCCGATTTCGAACAAATTTAGTGGAATATTGGAAAAGCATAACAAACTAACATGTACATTTTTGAAGGCGATTTCATTTAAAACAAAAAAGTTTTTCACACTAGAACTTCTTTTTCGACCGATCATTCATACTGAAGCTATATGCTATAGTCATCCGATTTCGACAATACTTTGTAGAATTGTGTAAAAGTATATAAAATAAATATATGCCAACGTAAGGGACGTTTCTATTGAAAACAAAAAAGTTTTTTTCACTAGAACTGGTTTTTCGACCGATCGTTCCTACGACAGCTATATACTATAGTCATCCGATTTTGACCAAACTTAGTACAATTGAGTGGGAGAATATAAAACAAAAAGTTTTTCTAGCTATGACTACGTTTCAGACTGTACTTTTCTATGACAGCTATTCTATATAGATGTCCGATTTCGACCAAATTTGGTGGAATCATGGAAAAGCATAGTAAACTAAGAATAACAAAGTTTGGAGGCGTTTCCATTAAAAACAAAAATTTTTTTCTTACTAAATCTAGTTTTTCGACCGATCGTTCCCATGACAGCTATATGCTATAGTTATCCGATCCGGCCGGTTCCGACAAATGTGCAGCTTATATGTACCAAAAGACTTCGTGCAAAGTTTGGTGAAAGCTTTTAAACCGACGGAGGAGATAGCGTAGAAACAGACAGACGGACGGACGGACAGACGGACAGGGCTAAATCAACTCAGCTCGTCGTGCTGATCAAGAATATATATACCCTATGTGGTCGGAGATGCTTCCTTCAATACGTTACAAACATCCGGACAATGTTATAATGCAAGGGTATACAAATCATGAGAGTCCAAATGCTGCAAAATCCATCCGACACTTTTTCCAACCAATAGTTAGATATCGACGAAGGACAATACGGGATGCATAATGCTCTTATCAAAATGATCGTATTTCTCGATTTCGATGTCAGAAAGAGATTTATCATCGACAGCAGTCGTTGACAGGATACTTGGTATTACACAAATCGATCAAAACAATTTGCGATGCCAACACACCTATAAATTATCAAAATCCACTAGATTTGCAAGACTAAAAGTTGTTTCTCCAGTTATTTTACTTCGAAATTTGAACCTACCACCGCTGTGCAATGACATTCGATTGGTCATTAAAAAATTGATGAAAAATATTATAGAAGACACCATATTGAATGACAAAATTCCGATTCGAAAATGTTTGGCTGCCACTAATTCAATGGGCATATTCCGCAGATATTCCGGGATTGAATTTAACCCTTTTTGTACATGAAATTTTAAATATGACTCGTTATTGGGTTTATTAAAATTGAGTACGAAACATTCTCAAACCGAAAAACGAGTGCTCTTATTATTGAAATGAGAACAAACCTTCTTCAATTAAGAACAGTTTGTCCTCACAGTAAGTTCAAGCACAAAATATTTTAGATTAAGTACAAAATTCACTTAAATTGCTAGCTCCGAAAAGTGTGCAATGAAAAATGCAAATTATTTTTAAGCGTGCCTGTTCTTAAAATACCCAACTGATTCTAACTCATTTGTTATGGAGGGATGGTTAATTTCTGACCTACAGTAGTTCTAAGAAAAAGATTTACTTATGGCCCTTGGATATTTACAGCCTTTGGTTCAATACAGAGAACTCGTTTTAGGAGAACTTTGGAATGTGAACATTTTGTACTTGCTTAAATACTCATTTTGTTCTATACCAATCGTTTAATTTACCAATCCTAATTGATTATGTATTCATCGAACTGTATTCAGCAGGTAAGATCGGCAATCAATAATCACAAATCGTAAGTCAAAATTAACTGCTAAATACGCCCAATGTTTCAATTTCTATAAGATTGGCATTCGCAATGACAATCAATATGTCGCAAGGTCAAACGATGTCCGCTTGCGTTAAGCAGTAGGTTCCTTTCTCTTGTGCGAAAATTAGAAGCGCACAAGAAAAAAAAGAACAATTTTCTAAGAGACCCCCTTGGAAAAATCCTGCGTACGCCATCGTCTCTATCTGACTTCTGCGCAACAGCAAGAGCTGACAGCTGGAAATAAGATCAAAGGGACGTTTTAGCGCCTCAAATCCAAGTCTTATATAAAAGATGGAGTTTCCCGTTTTTTTTTTTTTTTTTGTGCCGAGCAAATTAGGCAGGCACTTAAAATTTGGCAGACGATTAAATGTTTGGGCAGTTGCTTTTTGTTTTGCGTTTATAGCATATACACATACACATGTATGTATATGTTTTACTATTTATCGCCAAATTCATTTAAAAGTTTTTTTGATGGCGTCCAAAAAATAAAAATAAGGGAAAACTTTTACAACTGCAGTGAAAAACCTTGAGCTGCTTTTAATGAATTTTTTTTGTGTCGCTTTTGCGGCAGCAGTTTTTTTTCGTCCGCTGTTCGTAATACGCCTAAGGCAGTAGGAGTTGTTGTTATTTCTTGTTGTTGCTTTGCCATATGTTGCACGACAGCGATATCAAACTACAGCCATCAATGCATTTGCCACAAGGCAACCTGATTTTGGGAGAATCAGGGCGTTTTTGATTTCAGATTTTAAACGTGTCACTTTGTGTATTTCCAGAAGAGTTCAACCATCCTTTACTTTTTGAGAGGCTTTAAGGAGAATTTTAAGAAATAATGAGACATGTAAATGTCCTTGAAAGCAGAAAGTTTTTGCCTTATGCTTGCTTCTTCAACTATTTTTGCTTTATTTTTGCACACAATTTGACAGCAGACGCGACGACATTACGTATATGCCACAATCTGGTGCATGCCACACAGCAACTGTTGCAGCAACAGTAAGTATGGTGTGTGTGTGTGTGTGTGAGAGAGGGAGAGAGAGAGAGTGAGTAACGGAGCGCCTCAAGGCCACTAAAGAAAAGTTTAACACAAAAATAAAAAAGAAGTTGTCGCTTTTGGGCCTTTAATTTCGCTTAACCATTTTACCAACTTTATAATTTGGCTTATTTCAATACGCAATTCAAAATTGTTTTTGTGTGTGAATGGAACAGATGTTGGATAAGTGTGTGTGCTCAAGGTTGTTGAACAAAAATTAAGGTTTAAAGTTCAAGTTTTTTTTTACATTACAGTTAATTTCAAAATTTATTTGAGTTGGCCAGGAGTAAAAATTTTTTTTTAAATTTTTTCTTTGTTCATTCTTGGAATAAAATTTTAAATTAAAGAATTTTTGAAATCTTTACTATGTGGGAAACCAGCTACCTCACACCATTGCAAAGGGTATTGTAAAATGGCCCAGATGATTGTAACACATAGACGGAAGCATCTCCGCTTCCGATTTTAATTATACAAACTGAAAAACACTGTTTGGCCTTAAAATCCTCTCCCTTCCTCGCTAACAATTTTCAGACAATGGGGTCCGATTTCCGAAAATGAAGAAAAATACATATACAAATTAATTCGCTATTTATCTTGCAAACTAAGTTTCAAGCCCATAGGATAAATAATAGTTTGTTCAATACATAGTATTCCCTGAGGGCATATCTTCTAACATCGGAAAATCAATCTTATTAAAAATAGAAATTTCCGGTAAAAATCGTAACGTAACGTTAAGTGTTGAAAAGTTTTTTCCATACAACATTTTCCGGGAATTTTAATACACTAGGCACTTCGTACATCGCAAAGTAAAACGAGAGCGTAAGTTAAAGTCTGTCCTGCCCGACTTCGATATACCCGTTACTCAGGGCAATTAGTGTATAATAGCCTTTCCCTATGTTAATTAACAGAGCATTACAATTAATGTGACCATTTCAACATTATGTGAGCAAAAAGTGCATGTAGCGTCAAACAGTATGCAACGTTTTTACCCTTATAGCTCTGCCATTTATTATCCGATCTTTATGAAACTTTCAGAGATTGTAGATATTGGGCACATACACTACACCGCAAAATATGAACTTGATATCCTCAAAATTGTTGGAGTTGTTCAACATTTTTATACCCTGTTTCCATTAAAAATGGGAAAAGGGGGATTATGAAATTGTGCAAAGGTTTGTGACAGGTAGAAGGAAACATTTGCGACCCTAAAAGGTATATATATTCTTGATCCGTCCGTCCGTATGAACGCGTCGATCTCAGAGACTATAAGAGATAGGGCCACAAATTTTTGCATGTAGGTGTATACCAGATTCAAATCGAGTTTGTTTAAGATTTGGAAAATTCCTCCCCCTCCCCCATTTAAGCGCAAAAAACTGTCAGAGTTACAATTTTTAAGTTAAACCTTCGAGACTTTATATATATCAAGTAAGGCCCAATATCTATCTATTCTAAAAAGATCAATAAGATCGGACAATAAACACCGAAGTTACCCACCCGACAATTTCTCGTATGTATCCGGACATACGAGAATTACGATAGTTTCTCTTATAATCGAAATCCGTTTTTCTTAAGAGATGCGGGTTTCAATCGGACGCTATTTTTTCTCTATTTGTGACAGCAGCAAAGAAGAGAAACAAAGGAAAAAGAAAAATGTACAGAAAGTCAGAGGCAAAACACTCGTCTTTACCTAAAAGTATGCAAAAAAACGATGCACTCATCTTTACCTAAAAACAAGAAAATAAATGCTTGCAGTAACGAGCTTCGCGTTTGACAAAAAAACGTATTTGAGACCTCAGAGCAACAAAACAACAAAACTTAAAAACAAAAAAAAACAAAAGAGAAAGTCAAAATAATTTTAATTTCAATGCCTTGAATAGGATTCAAACCCACGACCTCGCGGCTGCACGGCAAATGTCTTGCCATTCTACCACCGGTCTTGATTCCATTCTTTACTGTCATTTCGCCACCGTCTCGCGCGACACTGTTGTATCGGTGAGCGTTAAGATGTCCGTCGTTCGTGTTAGAGTGCCGAGGTCCTGAGTTCGAGTCCCAGTAAGGGTAAGTAAAAAAAGAAATAATAATAAAAAAAAATTGTATTTAAAAAAAATTATCACAGCAAAAAAGTATGAAGGGAAGGAGGGGGTGGGGGGGTGTGTGTGTGGGGAGCAGCAGCAACTTTTTTTTTCAACTTTCGCGAAACTAAACGTTTGCAACACGTTTTCGGATCCGTTCTCGACACTTTCTCGATAGCGAAAACGTATTGGAAACGGATTAGTATTCGATCCGTTTTCGCTATCGAGAAAGTGTCGAGAACGGATCCGAAAACGGATATCGAGAACTTATGCTTTGCTGCCACAAACTGAGCGACAGGTAATACTTTTTCGGACCGAGAACGTAACACATTCTCGCTAGTTTTGTGAGAGAAACCTTCGAGAAAATGTCGAAAACGGATCCGTTCTCGATACCGGTTGTCGGGTGGGTATATACGAATCAATTTTGCTTGTGGGAGAGAGCAATGCAAGACCCCCCGCGTTGTCAGTTATCGCGCGCGGCCGCATGCTATGCGTGTGTGCGTATGTTAGAGTGTATGTGTGAGTGTGTGTATATGTTTATGAAAACACAAGAAGTCAAGGGAACAGGGTATTTTGTAGTCGGGGCGCTCGACTACAGCTCCCTTACTTGTTGTTTTTTTTTTAAAACTATAGCTCTTAAAAAATCACCTTCTGCCTGTTACATAAGGTCCATATTAAAGTTATAAGACACCTTGTATTTTGAATATAATTTTCAAGATATATTAACGAATTACATAAACCGCCTCTCACTCATATTAAAACGATGTAGACAAACGATTCAACTCAAATCTATTTATTGTTCGAACTGTTAGAGTTTTTTTTAGCAAAATGAAAAATAAGTGGCATTTTCAACTTTATCAAAATAATAATACACTTATAGTTTTAACACTTAAAGTCTATAGCAATGAAAAGAAATAACATTTAAACTAATTCAAACCACTAATTTAGGCATTAATTGTCGATCCCATACATCTTCCAACATCAAAAATTCTTTTTTTCATTGAATCTATCAGACTCACTAAAAACTGCGGTTCAAGGAGGTACCATTCTCTTGAAATCGCACTTTTAAGGTTGCTAACACTTTCGTAGCTTGTGTTTCCTTGTAGACACGTCTTGCGAGGAGTTCCCAAATATTTCAATAATTCGACCGAACACTCTTGTAAAAAAGCCAGGGACTGCAAATAATGATTATTTCTTTTTTTTTTAAATCAAAAAATCATTCACTTGTAGCAACTTTAAGACAACGAGGGATATACCAAAACTCTTTTTTAAGGATCCTTTATCCATTTTCATCATGATTAAAGATTTTTCAGGATTTATTGTTTTACTCACAAAATAATAATTAATTTTGAGTTTTACTTTACCACTCAACCAATAATCATTATTTTTGAGCAAAAAAATAAAACTCATGAAGTAATGTATACTCGTTAAGTTTTATTTTTTGGTCAAAAATAAAAATTGAAATTGTGCCTTTTCTTAGGGAGTAAGAAAAAAAAATTTTTATATTCCTAGTCTGTAACCCAAGACCAACCAATATAATCCATTATCGAATTAAAAATGATCTCGTCTAGCTGGGTGGATGGTTCAAGCGGAAAAGTAAGCTATAGGAAATAGCAAGTCGTTCAAAGAAATTAAGTCTGCAATCTCAAGCGCCATTTTTTTGAGCAGCACAAAAATTAATATGTGAACGAGTTGGCGGAAAAAAGGCTGAAGTTCCAGAAAAAAAATTAAATTTACAGTGACTATGTGCCCAAGTGAAGACAAGGATGCATGCGTTGATCTTGTGACCACTCAAAAAATGCCGTTTTCTGTATTAAATTCAGGCAGCTTCAAGATAACATCACAAATTCTTAATGGCCTGCAAATGAATAGTATGACAAAATAAAATCAGAAATCATTGCTTCATTAACTGACAGAATGCTATGCCTAAAAATGGACACAGCCACTAGACTAAATCTTGAAATCTTAGGCATAAATGTCCAATAAAATTGATTTGAAATATGAAAACTAACAATGCGACATTAATTACCGAGGCCCAGTTTGTTGACAAGTTTTCTAGTGCAAATTCGATCCGAGCTGCTTTGTGGCGGGCTGTCAAATGAGGAATTTTTTTAGGTACACCTGTCACAATGTGATCAGATCTATTTAAGACTCTCCAGACCGTCATAGTGGACACATTTTTTGCGCTGAGAGCAGCAAGTTGGGAGCATGAGGCGTTTGAATTGCTCGCTTTCACGTGATATTTGGCTTATATTCAAGCCGGACTTTGAAACGGCAAGAATTAAGCCCTTTTCCTTCTTGCAAAGCAGTGTTGATCGACAATTTTTTTTCAAGTTGCTTAAATTACAATCGTGAAAAAAAATAGGGGAAAGTTAACTTCGGCTCGGCCGAAGTTTTGTATACTTTTGCAGCTTCCATTGAAAACTAAAAAGTTTTTCTAACTCAGACTACTTTTTGGACCTTACTTTTCTATGGTATCTATACTATATAGATGTCTGATTTCGACCAAACTTGGAAAAGCACTGTTAATTAAGAAATTTGGAGGCGATCCCATTTAAAACAAAAAAGTTTTTCTCACTAAAACTTCTTTTTCTTTGTAGAACTTTGTAGAAATATGTTAAAGTATATAAAATAAGAATTTGCCAATAAAAATTACGTTTTCATTAAAAGCAAAAAAGTTTTCCTCACTCGAACTAGTTTTTCGACCGATCGTTCCTATGGCAGCTATATGCTATAGTCATCCGATTTCGACTAAACTTAGTGAAATCATGGGAAAGGATAGTAAACTAAAAAATACGTACTTTGGAGGCCTTTCCATTAAAAACAAAAAAGTTTTTCTCACTAAGACTAGTTTTTTGACCGATCGTTCCTATGGCAGCTATATGCTATAGTCATCCGATCCGGCCGGTTCCGACAAATGTGCAGCGTATATGTACCAGAAGACTTTGTGCAAAGTTTGGTGAGGATAGCTTTAAAACTGACGGAGGAGATAGCATAGAAATAGACAGAGGGACAGACGGACAAGGCTAAATGAACTCAGCTCGTCATGCTGATCAAGAATACATATACTTTATGTGGTCGGAGATGCTTCCTTCAATGCGTTACAAGCATCCGCACAATTTTATAATACCCTCTGCAAGGGTATAAAAATTACAAGTGGACTTATTTTTAACAGTCTTGCCTTAGTTTTCGATATGTGTCTTATAATTCTGATACAGCTGCAAGCTAGCAAATTTCTATGACTTGAACGCAAAATTAACGGCACTTTTCCAAGCAATGATAAAAAAAGCGCAACCAACGGTAAATTTTCATTCCGTATGTGTTTTTCTTTTGTTCTTCATATTTGTTTCTATTATATTCCAGTTCAGAAAGATATTGCGAGGGAGGAAACGCAGGGTATAGAAGTGTCCTATAATTTTGATATGGACCTTATATAGTTTCATGCAAAGTACTAGACTAAGGCAGAAGCGACTTGAGGAAAATTTTCTAAAAATCCCTCCCTGAAAAAAATCCTGACTACGCCCCTGGCAAGGATATACAAATTCGGATTTAATGCACATTTTTATACCCTTGCAAAGGGTATTATAAAATTGTCCGGATGTTTGTAACGCATAGAAGGAAGCATCTCCGACCACATAAAGTATATATATTCTTGATCAGCACGACGAGCTGAGTTGATTTAGCCCTGTCCGTCTGTCCGTCCGTCTGTCCGTCAGTTTCTATGCTATCTCCTCCGTCAGTTTTAAAGCTATCCTCACCAAACTTTGCACGAAGTCTTTTGGTACAAATACGCTGCACATTTGTCGGAACCGGCCGGATCGGATGACTATAGCATATAGCTGCCATAGGAACGATCGGTTGAAAAACTAGTCTTAAAGAGAAAAACTTTTTTGTTTTTAATGAAAACGCCTCCAAAGTACGTATTTCTTAGTTTCCTATCCCTTCCCATGATTTCACTAAGCTTGGTCGAAATAGTGACTATAGATAGCGCTAGGAACGATCGGAAAAATATGAGACTTTTGTTTTTAATGAAAACGTCCTATTATTGGCATACTTATTTTATATTTTACACAATTCTTCAAAATTTGGTCGAAATAGGATGACTATAGCATATAGCTGCCATAGGAACGATCGGTCGAAAAACTAGTTCTAGTGAGAAAAACTTTTTTGTTTTTAATAAAAACGTCTTTATCATTGGCTTACATTTAATCTATATATATTTACACAATTCTTCAAAGTTTGGTCGAAATCGGATGACTATAGCATATAGCTCCCATAGGAACGATCGGTCGAAAAACTAGTTCTAGTGAGAAAAACTTTTTCGTTTTTAATGAAAACGTCCTTTTTATTGGCATACTCTTATTTTATATACTTTGGACACATTTCTACAAAGTTTTATCAAAATCGGATGACTATAGCATAAAGCTGCAGTATGAATGATCGGTCGAAAAAGAAGTTCTAGTGAGAAAAACTTTTTTTTTAAATGGGATAACAACGTATTATGCTTTTCCATGATTTCAGCAGGTTTAATCGAAATCAGTCATCTTTATAATATAGATCCCCTAGAAAAGTAATGTCCAATAAGTAGTCTTAGAAAAGCTTTTTTTTGTTTTCAATGGAAGCTGCAAGGGTATACAAAACTTCGGCCGAGCCGAAGTTAACTTTCCCCTATTTTTTTAGTTCACGTGCCCTTTTCTAATTTTCAAATTCTTATGAATCATGAGAAAATCTCGATTTGGCAGCGAGTTTCTGGCCATGTTACTGAATTTCACTTACGAGTACTAAGCTTAGGGAGTGGTGTATGTGCGCCAAGGGATATTATTCCTATTATTGTTTTGCCAGTTTTAGGGCAAGTCCTTTTGGACATTAATGCAATGGCTAGCAATTACTTGGCACGTTTTTGAGCCAGGCACACACACACGCGCACACTCATCCAGAGACACGGGTAATAAAAGGAAAAGCAAAAGGAAAGTACTCAAAGAAATTGCCATGGCTGCCTGCCTTTGGGTTACCTTGGTTACTCTACCTACTACTGGTTCCTTTTGGGTTTGGAAGATGGCAAGTGTGTCGCCTTTTAAAGTGATTTATGTGGAAATCTGAGATTAACGTGGCAAACGAGAAGGTGGGAATGGAAGGGATGGCTGGTGCAACGGCAGCTGCACCTCGTTCTAAACTAAAGTTTTCCACCGAGCTGGTGCTGTGCTTGTTGTTTGATAATGATGATGCTGGCACAAAATTTATGACTTGGGAAATTACATTATGAAAAATGCATAAAATGCTGGCCATATACGAGTGCGAAGAGGTGGAGGGCACTTGTAATGAGCTACTTGGCGAAGGCGATTCCTCGGTGGTATTTCATATGTTTAAATTAGTTGAAGGTAGAAATTGCATTAAATTACAAGTAGACAAAATTAAAAGCCCGCTGCTAATGATTAAGTATTCTGTTAAATATATGAAAGCCAAATTATGGCACCAAACCAGGTCCAGAAATTGTTTTTTAAAAGATCGAATAAGGAATCGAATAAAGGCTTATGAAAAAGTGATTATAAAAGGGAAGAAATTTTGTCTGGTCTTCCCTCAACCGATTGTGTGCATAGCTCGTACATGACTCTGAAAGCAACACACTATCAGGCCCATTTCAGTCAAGCGGTCCCAAGGTGTGTGTTGTTCGACGACCGACACGCTTTAATGCAGGGTTCCCCAAGAAGAGAGCCTCTCTTCTCTCTCAGGCCCATCTCTGATACAGCGTTCGGCAAGCATTCGGTGTGAATTTCCGAGTGTGTTCGGCCCCCCGGGGCATGGCTGGGGAACACTGCTTTAATGTTATTTTCAAAAGGTAGCTGTGAGCATACTCAAGTGAGAGCAGAGAGCGCCAGTGCGAGAGAGAATGGGAGAGCGCACATAGTTTGTCGCATACATACAAACATGCGTTGATATCGGTAGCCTGAGAAGCACACACGGACTCTTACATACAAAAGAGACCTTTTCAGCAAGCGGTCTCTGCAGAACTGTCGGCAAAAGACCAAGACCGAAAAAAGCAAAAACAAATGTGTGTCTCTCCTCTCACAACCGAACACAATCAGAGACAGTGCCCAATTTAACCATTTTGCATCTTTCCGTGGAGGCTGTGAGTAGATTGCTAATGAATCAGTCAGTCATTCAGCACAAACTCTTTTAAGTATAAAAAAAACCGCTTTTTGTCTTTGATCAATCTAAATTGGAATAAATCTCCTTTTTTTGAAAAAGTTTTTATTGAAGCATGCTTCGCATTAATTTGAGCGCTTTAATTCTGAAAGAACTCAATAATAAATCAAATTAAATAAGGCGACCTTGAGGTGCTCGTCCAAATATCCACAAATCCGCTGGGTGGATTCTGTTTAGCCTACGACGAATGGGCCTTGTTAGAATTGTGGCAAGTCGATTATTGTGAGAAACTTACCGCTCCCCGTATCGATTTGAATATTTCTCAATGGTTTCGCATAAAGTGGGAATGCCTAAGTCCCGGAATATGGTGGTATTACATACATAACGGTGCGCGTTTCAAATTCGTAGAAGAGCCTTACTTGCACAAACCTCAACTCTCTTAATGGTGGTGGTGCAGGCCGTTCCCCAACATGTAATACCCCAGTTAAGAGTAGGGAGGACTATGCACTTAAAAAGCCTGACTTTAGCTTTAAGGGAAAGGCCACTCTCTGGCCAAAGTAACCAGTCCATCTTTTGGAGTTTTAAAAGGGCAGAGCCACACACCCGGTTAACGTGGGGTCTCCAAGTGAGCCTCCTGTCCAGTGTAACACCTAGATACGTTATGGTGTTCTTATGGGCAATTCGAGAAGTATTGCCCCTACGAAGGGTAAAAGTAGCACGCTGCGTCTTCTCCACATTAACACCTATATTTCATCATGAGGCCCAACATTCAAATTCGTCGAGAAATTCCTGAGTTTTTCTAGAGGCAGATCTGTGACTGTTGCTTAAAGCCAAAAAGACAGTGTCATCGACATAGGTGGCAGTAAGTGAACCTTCGATATCAAGATATGGAAGATCAGCAGTATACACTGTGTACAAAACAGGGCCAAGAACCCTTCCTTGCGGGACACAAGCTCGAATAGGACGTAACAAGGTTCGCGCTTCACGCACTTCAACAGAGAAAGCTCTGTCCGTCAAAAAAGAGTCATCGGCTTCAGTTTATACATCAAACCCTAATGCCAAACTCTATCGAAGGCTTGGCGTACATCTTAAAAAACTGCCGAACAGTATTTCTTTTTCTCAAAGGCATCGAGGATATTATTTACTACTCTGTGAACCTGTTCTACTGCACTGTGACGGCTGCGAAATCCAAACTGGTGATCTGAAAGCGCACTCTCAAAAAAGTCAATGGTCAAAAGCCTTGCTAGAAGAAGTCGACCAAAAATTTTAGAGAAGGTAGGCAGGAGGCTAATAGGGCGATAAGAGTCTATATTATGTGGGTCCTTGTCCTTTTTCGGTACCATGACCACCAAGGCACCTTTACAAGGGCTTGGAAAATGACCAACTTCCAAAGCAGCGTTAAACAGCCGACATAATAAGGAAATTGCCTCATTTGGGAGAGATTTGACTACCTTTCCGTCAACAGCATCCAATCTAGCGGCTTTGCAAGGCTTTAATCGCTTTATCTGTTCTTTGATCTCTTCCTCATTAATCGGACGGATAGTACATGGTGGACCAAATGCGAGACCAAATCGCGATATGGTGATCTGCTCTTCGTGGCGGGTAGCAAAATGAAAGGGCGTGAATCTATTCTCCAGATCACGAGCAAAAGCATCCGCAATAGCGTCATAAGAATGAACCGGCACTTGGTCGTTGCTACGGAGGGGGTTTCTGCGGAGAGGCTGGCGTTTCAGGTTTCGGGTACATTTCTATAATGCAAAGCCATGGTTTTGGTCTGGGTCAAGAATAAATCTCCAAACCTGAATTCGCCGAATTCGATTTCAAGTTCCGGAGTGGATTGATAAGATTTACAAACTTATCACAAAAACACAAATCGTAAGTTATTGTCCACATAAAATCAGACAACCAAGCCAAAGCTCTTATGCAAAAACTACTTACCTATCCAACCCACTAAATTAATTCCTGGGTTAAGCTTAATGCCAATTTTAGGTAGCTCTCTTTTGCAATCTTACCTCACTAAAATATGTCTTTAAATTTAACTACCCCCTAGGGAGCACCCACGTGCTTTCATTGTTTGAATTTAACGCTACTTTTTTTACATTTTGACCAGCACCCACCTTCCGAAGAACTCGCCTGGAGAAACTTTTGCACATTTCTATGTCATTGTCAAAATCAAATGGCTTTTGGTTTCATTTTTACGAATTTTTCTTGGGCTCATCCCGAACCCTCATCACTGGTAAGTGTAATAACAATAACAGCAACAACTATGCAACGTTTTGCATATTAATGCACAGCCAAACTCATCTAAAAAACAGAAGCTCAACTCCCCCCAGCAAGTTCTCCAGCTCCAGATCCACATTCATGAGCTGTTTGACGTAGTAGATATCGTAAAATATGCAAAATAAAAAAAAAAAACTGAAAATCTTTTGCGCGCACCCAAGGTATTATGCAATTTCCTCGACGTATACACATGAGTATATATACTTAAATATACGCCATATCTGACAGGTGCATTAACGAAGTTTCAAACGTTGATAAAAAATGATGTGAGTAGGAAAGCAATTTGCTTGATTATGTAGAACAGTCAGCGGAATGATGGGCGACAGTCAGGAAGTGACTCAAAATGGGGGCGTGGAATGGGTTCATAAATCGCTGACGCTTGACGCCAAAGCAGATTTGTCGCATAAGTCATGTCATATTACAGGAACACCAGCCAGCAGAGAGAAGAGAAGCAAATCCGAACTCTTCAGTGAAAATATGAAAAATTACATTCAATTAAAGGTGAAAGGTAAACGTTGCGTTGACATTTTTTGGTGAACTTTTGGCCCCGGGAAGAACAATAAATTGATTCTCAAAAAAATGAAAGCCAATGTATTTTCAGAGACATCTCTAATCAGCAGGAAATCAGCAAACTCAATTCCAGTGAGTTGGAGCGGCAGGCGAAAGATGTGCACGCTGAAAGTAAGTGGATGGGGAAAACGAAGAGGGCCACTGTGAGTTAGGGATGGACTGTCAACTGAGTGTACTCTGACTTAACGACTTGAAGTAAAAATTTATTGAATGGTTTTATAGCTCCATAACGCAAGATGAAATACAACTGTTTTGAGAATTGCGTTTGAGAAGAAACTATTGCAAATCCTGACTTACTTTTTGTTATTCCATTTTAAAGTAAAATTTGGCCACGAGAACACACTCTTATTACAATTGGAAGCACGTTTGTCAATCAATTTATTTTCTAATTTCTTTGCTAATGTATAATTTTAGCGATTTGTTTTTGATTTTAGTCAAAGTGGTTGTTATCCGTGAAGGATTGATTATAGTTCAATAATCCACAGTAATCAACAAGGATTTTGTACATATGAACAGCAAGGTTACTCAGACAGACTGTTTCGAAGGCTTCCCAGCACATCTCATCAGTGAGCTTCAACGCTGACACACTAGCAATCCATTTATTTCAAGCAAATAGATGAATAAAAGCTTGAGAACTGCAAGATCTCTTAGAGCTATTTTGAACTCTGATTTAAGCCCAGCCGAAAGGTATGCAATGGTGTTTGAAGGTTTACCAATGTAACTTAATTCTATGTTATTTGGCGACTGATATATTTTCTGAACATCTTCACATAGTCTCTTAACAGGATCAAGATTTCTTGTTATCATTTTTAAAGGGGTTTGCTCCCTTTATAAATAGAAAGGTATTTATTGTTTCATTAATACACAAACCGTTAAGGATTTATAACAAATATTTCAGCAAGCATCCCTTCTTACTTAAGTTAAGTTACCTTAAGTTACTACCCTTCACAATCAAATATTCCATTAATCTTACTTATCATATAGCCAAGTTCTAGTAACAAATACACATATGGGTGGACGCCGATAAGTTCCCATGAGAAAAGTTAACAACACGCATCATTAATGATTCCTTGACGGGTGCACATAATAAATTAAAAAATCCAAAAAATTTAATTTGAGTTTTAACCTGTGCGAAATGGTTCCAAAGTTTTTCCAAATATTACCTATACGAAACGTTTGCTTATCGAAAGTTGTCAAAATTGAATTTATTCGATCAACAAATAAATTTGGAGCAGGTGAGTACACTTAGGTCTAATTTTTCAGGTGCGAGCGCGTTTCCAACCAAGAGGTGCGTTTTATCCACGCTGTTATATGGGACAAAATGTTTATGTCTGACCATTTCGGAAAGTGCCAAAATGGTTTCTTGTCCATTTAAACAAATAAAAGCCACATTAAACACATACCATACTACTGTACATTTTTTATACCCTTGCAGAGGGTATTATAAAATTGTGCGGATGTTTGTAACGCATTGAAGGAAGCATCTCCGACCACAAAAGGTATATCCCTTTACATGTCATCAACTCCGATTTTCACGATTCTTTTTTTGTTTGGTAGATAAATGAAAATAAAAAATACACTTTATTTTATTTTATTTTTTTTTTTTGGTTTTAGTTTGTTTTTAAAAAAAATAGGGGAAAGTTAACTTCGGCTCGGCCGAAGTTTTGCATACCCTTGCAGCTTCCATTGAAAACAAAACAGTTTTTCTAACTAAAACTTCTTTTTGGACCATACTTTTCTATGTGATCTATACTATATAGATTACTGATTTCGACCAAAATTGGTGAAATCATGGAAAAGCATAATACACTGTTCATTACGAAATTTGAAGGCGATCCCATTTAAAACAAATAATTTTTCTCACTAGAAATTCTTTTTCGACCGATCATTTATACTGCAGCTATATGCTATAGTAACCCGATTTTGATAAAACTTCGAAGAAATGTGTCCAAAATATATAAAATAAGTGTATGCCAATAAAAAGTACGTTTTCATTAAAAACAAAAAAGTTTTCCTCACTCGAACAAGTTTTTCGACCGATCGTTTCTATGGGAGCTATATGCTATAGTCATCCGATTTCGACCATACTTTTAAGAATTGTGTAAAAGTATATAAAATAAGTGTATGCCAATGATAAGGACGTTTTCATTAAAAACAAAAAAGTTTTGCTCACTAGAACTAGTTTTTCGACCGATCGTTCCTATGGCAGCTTTATGCTATAGTCATCCGATTTCGACCAAACTTACTGAAATCATGGGAAGGGATAGTAAACTAAGAAATACGTACTTTGGAGGCCTTTCCATTAAAAACAAAAAAGTTTTTCTCTTTAAGACTAGTTTTTCAACCGATCATTCCTATGGCAGCTATATGCTATAGTCATCCGATCCGGCCGGTTCCGACAAATGTGCAGCGTATTTGTACCAAAAGACTTCGTGCAAAGTTTGGTGAGGATAGCTTTAAAACTGACGGAGGAGATAGCATAGAAACAGACGGACAGACGGACGGACAGACGGACAGGGCTAAATCAACTCAGCTCGTCGTGCTGATCAAGAATATATATACTTTATGTGGTCGGAGATGCTTCGTTTTTTTTATAATGCCTCTGCAATATTTATAATACCCTCTGCAAGGGTATAAAAGACGGTGTTATGAATTTCTGCATCAAATGTGTTTAAGGAGAAAGTTCTTCTTCTTCTAATGCGACAAACACAAAAACTCGACAATATATAAATATATATAATATTCACCTCTTATAAATACAAATAGTTCAACCTATATAATTTTTATTATTATTAATATTTAAATGAGAAACAGCAACCAATTGAGTTTACCACATTCACAAAATTGGCGAGAAAAGTGATCAGCTGTTGAGTTATCGACATAATTTGGGGTTACTAACACTTATAATATAAACAAGTAAGGGAGCTGCAGTCGAGTGCCCCGACTACAAAATACCCTGTTCCCTTGATTTCGTGTGTTGCTTCTTTACATACACACACACTCACACATACACACACTCCAACATACACACAAACGCATGGCATGCGGCCGCGCGCGATAACTGACAATGCAAGACCCCCCATCTCTCCCAAAAGCAAAATTGATTCGTATATAACTTCGGTGTTTTTCGTCCGATCTTATTGATCTTTTCAGAATAGATAGATATTGGGCCTTACTTGATATATATAAAATTTGGAAGGTCTATCTTAAAAATTGTGGCTGTGACAGTTTTTTGCGCTTAAAGGGGGGAGGGGGAAAAATTTTCCAAATCTGAAACAAACTCGTATTGAATCGGGTATACACCTACCTACATGCAAAAATTTGTGGCTCTAGCTCTTATAGTCTCTGAGAAACACGCGTTCATACGGACAGACGGACGGACGGACAGACGGACAGGGCTAAATCGACTCGGCTGTTGATGCTGATCAAGAATATATATACTTTATAGGGTCGCAAATGTTTCCTTCTACCTGTTACATACTTTTGCACAACTTCATGATCCCCCTTTTCCCATTTTCAATGGGAACAGGGTATAAAAAGGAATGTTGCTGAACTGCATCAAATTCATGCTTGACAATTTTATAGTCCACACTGGAAAATAATTGTATTAATTCGGTAAGATGCAGATCTGCATCACCACCATGTAAAGGGATATATATTCTTGATCAGCATGACGAGCTGAGTTCATTTAGCCTTGTCCGTCTGTCCGTCCGTCCGTCTGTCCGACTGTCTGTTTCTATGCTATCTCCTCTGTCAGTTTTAAAGCTATCCTCACCAAACTTTGGACGAAGTCTTTTGGTACAAATACGCTGCACATTTGTCGGAACCGGCCGGATCGGATGACTATAGCATATAGCTGTTATAGGAACGATCGGTAGAAAAACTAGTTCTAGTGAGAAAAACTTTTTTGTTTTTAATGAAAACGTCCTTTTTATTGTCATATTCCGTTTTTATGTACAAGGTGGGCCAAAAGAAGTCATCCGATGTTGTTTGTCGGTGTGGAATGTCGGTGGTGGCTCGCGCACTGTGTGCCGTTGCTCCGCCCTGTTGGAACCACATGTCCTCCAGTCCTAATTCATCCAATTGCGGAAGAAAAAAACCGGTTAACATGACTCTATAACGCGCACCGTCCACAGTTGTCGTTTAACTAGCGGCTTTCTCGAAAAAAATGGCCCGATGACTCCTCCAGTGTGAACAGCGCACCATGCAGTCACTTTGAGCGGGTGTAATGGCTCCTCGTGCATCACTCGTGGATTTTCGGTGCCCCAAAAGCGATAGTTTTGGTTGTTCACGTACCCACTGAGGTGGAAATGAGCCTCATAGCTCATTATGATTTTGGTGGAAAAATCGATTATTCACGATTATTCTGCGTTCTTGGGGAGTATATCGATCCGTGGCTTGTTCATTTGTATTCTACATCTGTCTAGTCCACAAATGTCAAAACAGATCTGACTTTGGCGGCTATTTGTAAAAATAAGAGCATCTTCCAATAGGGTGACTTCTTTTGGCCCACCAAATACTTTAACACATTTCTACAAAGTTTTATCAATATCGGATGACTATAGCATATAGCTGCAGTATGAAAGATCGGTTGAAAGAGAAGTTCTTGTGAGAAAAACTTTTTTGCAGTATGAATGATCGGTCGAAAAAGAAGTTCTAGAGAGAAAACTTTTTGTTTTAAATGGGATCGCCTCCAAATTTCGTAATTAACAGTGTATTATGCTTTTCCATGATTTCACCAAGCTTGGTCGAAATCAGACATCTATATAGTATATATCCCATAGAAAAGCAAGGTCCAAAAAAGTAGTCTTAGTTAGAAAAACTTTTTTGTTTTCAATGGAAGCTGCAAGGGTATACAAAACTTCAGCCGAGCCGAAGTTAACTTCCCCTATTTTTTTTTTTTTTTTGATACTCTGTACCTTTGGTACACTAAGTATATTAAGTTTGTGGAAAAGTATGTAACAGGCAGAAGGAAGCATCTCTGTCCCTATAAAGTATATATATTCTTGATCAGCATCAACAGCCGAGTCGATCCAGCCATGACCGTCTGTCCGTCCGTCTGTCTGTCTGTCTGTCTGTCTATCCGTATGAACAAACAGATCTCTTATACTTGCAGGCAGATGCTACCGCAAATTGGAAAAACCTCATATCTCCCACAGTTTTATAGATAGAAGTTCCTACCTTCAGGACATATTTAGTAAATGGGATTCTTTATCGATCCGCCATAGGAATGGTAAAGATCGGATGAACGGTTGTCGAGTTATAAGGAAAACAAACAATTATGGGCAGCACCGGTCGCAACGGTGATGGGCAGCACTCTACAGGGACAGAGTATGCTATAGTCGGGCCTGACCGACTTTCTTTCTTGATTTTTTTTTTTTAAGATTTAGATTTATTATTTTCCCAATACAATTAGACAGTCTAATATACATATTAGTACTGTAAGTGCAAAATGTTTTTGATTCAAGAACATTTTTTTTCTCATTTTATTAATAATAGCACTCGTTTTTCGATTTTAGTATGCTTCGTACTCAATTTAAGTAAACCCAATAACGAATCATACTTGAAATTGTAAGAAATTGTACTTGTACTTGAAATTGAATTCCGCATTCTGAACTCAATTATGACAGAAAGTCATATTCTTATTACTCCGCAATTGAATAAGCGATCTTTTCCGAATATAAATGAGATCGATATCTTAAAATTTGTAGGAGTTATTCAACATTTTCTTATAGGCTACACATTCGTCGGAACCGATCAGATGGGATTCCTCTAGCATAAACCTACCATGGGAACGATCTGTTAAAAAACAAAGTTTGATTTGGTGTGTGATAAACATTTATAAAAGTTGGAAGGTAATATAAGCATCGTTCGAGACAACTTCGGCCGACTTCAGATCTTTAGGTTCTGTCGCCGGTGTGATCATCTTCGTTGGAATGATGGGTTCGAAAATGCTTCCTTTCTAATATGAGTATCGGTTGTAATTATAAAGCCATAAATAGGATTTCTCCTTTTCTACAGTAAAGATAGGTTTCCATACTACATAATGGCATCAGGGGCATCAGGGGGATAAATTTGGACTACTTAGTGTTCCCTAACAAAGTTTAACTTGTTTGTTTAACAAATCAGTTTTAAGTTGATTGGGTGTTTACTTATTTTGGTTGTATAGCGCATCCCTGGTATGAAAGTTTAGTGATGCTTAAAACGAAACCATTGGCATTGTAAATGCTTTTGGCCCAAAGTGTCGTGCCATTTAAATGAGCTTGTCAAGTTGGATTTTCGCACATTAATCACCAGATAGAAGGAGAAAGAACAGGGAAGACAGAGGCAAGTGGACAGGGGTGGAGAGCGACAAGGGCTGCGGTTAATGGCGGAAGGAAGGGGGCGTGGCCCAGTGTGGCCAGCTATTAGCACATGACTGGGGACTAAACAAATTACTTTGCAGACCTAATGACAGCTCGAAACAATTTTTCGGCCTCTGTCATCATCATCATCATCATCAACATCAGTCGCAGACACAGAAACAAGAAATACGTATGCGTATGGCAATGGAAATGGATTGAAACTTACCTATCATATTCGCGGTTATCCTCATCACAGCGATTGTCCTGCAGCTCACGCCAACTCTTGCCATGCCGACAGGTGGTGACCAGAACCATGTCACGACCATTATGCAAATGGAAGAGAGAGTTGCGAGTTTCCGAACCAATGCCGTGCACGTACCTGCAAATGGAAAGGAGAAAAATGAAATTGATTTGAGATGTTGGAAATGTTAAATTCTTTAATAGTAAGCCGCAAGGCGGATGACATCCCGTACCTTAACCCAAGCCGTGGCTTCTCTTTTTTAAAGTTTTTTATAAAAACTAGCCAAGAGATTGAAGAAAAAGCTGCTCAACTTGAACCAAACCTTCCAACCTCCCAGTCAAACCTCCTGCAGCATTTGCAGCCTCGCTCTTAAACTTAGAGAAAATATACAAATACTGGCCATTAGATTAAACTATTTCGATTGTGCAGATCACATAAAGAACGGCGTCAAAATCAATTGTAATAAAGCAGAAGCCATGCGTAAGGAAGATGAGTTCGCTTAGATAAAAGAAAGTGGTAGGTGGAGGAGCTGAAATCTGCTCTAGCCGCAGCCAAAGCAATTGAAACAAAAGACGTAACACACACACGCACATGGTTAGTAAACGTTTTCAAGTGTATGGCTAAACCAAATGGCATCAGCAGCAGCAGCAACAACAACAGCAACGTCCAAGCTTTGCGCCATCAGCAGTCAAGCAGAAAAAAAGAAGATGAAGGCATATGGATGAGTATGTGCGTGTGTGTGTGTGTGTGTGTGCAATTTCCTTCTGCTTGGCTTGCATTTGAGCAAATTTCATACACAATGAAGTACACACCACCACACAGATTGGGCAGCGCTGATTTCCGTTGCCGGACTGACCAGCTCAACCAACCAGTAGGACTCCAGTTCAGTTTCGTTTTTGGGCTTTAAGAGGCTAAGCCATAAGTTATTTGATTTAATCAGCGTGTCGTTGCCTGTGGGCTATTTGGTGGCTACGAATGGAATTGAAATGAAACAAATGTGGCTTAGGTTTGGTTAGAGATGCGTATGAATACACTGAGGCAGGGTGTGGGAGCGGGGGCAGAGTGCAGGGTAAATCTGAGCACACATTTGTACTGTAAGTATGTGGGTCATTTTTCTAGCTGTGGGATTTCTTACTCCAGGCATTTATTGAAGACTTTTGCGGTCAGAAATGAAATGGAAAATGAAAAACAAACTAAGTGGAAATGAAAAATGTTGGTTTAGGTACAGAGAGTTCAACTATGGACTTATTTATCTTGAGTTTTGTTTAAAAGTTATTGTTCAATAACAAGAAAATGGTAAGAAAATGTGTTATATTTTATATGAAAGCAGTAGTTTAGGCGTTTGCTGTGATAAGAGCGAAGAAAATGTGTTGCAAATAATTTAAGAATGAATGGAACTCGAGGTATAGATTCATGAATCACTATGCCGTGTTTGTGAATATAAAAAACTTGGCATACTTCGCTACCTTTTCTAAAAGAACAAAATTTTGTATATATAGGGTCAGCATGCGCTGTCTGCTAACATAATATAAATATCTAAATATTAATGTCAATGCTCTTCCCCTTAGTATCGATTTTTTTAACTTCTTGTTTGTTCTTGCTACAAGAGCCAAATCCGACATCATTCCGACACAGAAAATCAGCATTTTTTATGATATCTGCATTTTTGTGTACTATAATCATGGATGCTATAATTCATCTTGGCGTAAAGCAGCAAAAACAAAAACGAGAGCTTAAGTTAAAGTCGTCGATATACCCGTTACTCAGTGGAATTAATGTTTAATAGTCTTTCTTAATGTTAATTAACAGAGCATTAACATTAATGTGAACATTTCATCACTAGGTTAGCATCCAGCGCATGCGGAGCAGAAAAATATGCCAAAATCCCAAAAAGCTGGCCAAAAGACGACAAAAAATCTTTTTTGGGACTTTAAACGGTTGGAATATTTATAGAGGTACATCTAGTTTGTATTGTGACTGTTTCTAAGGGGGAAGTGTCCCTACTTAGCTCAGATACGAACTCCGCTCGTGAGCGTCGTTTACTCGTCACGCATTGAAAAGAACACAGCGTTCAGAAGCGTATAGAATCTCGAAAAGTTAACCGATTTGGATTATACAAAATGGATTCGATTCAAGAAAGTAAGTACAAATAAAATGAATTTTTCTCGAAATTATTATTAGAAATGGGAGAAAGTTAACTTCGGCTCGGCCGAAGTTATGTATACCCTTGCAGTTTGTTTTTCTAAATAAGACTTACTTTTCGGAACTTACTTTTCTATGGGAGCTATACTATAAAGATGTCCGATTTCGACCAAATTTAGTGAAATAATGGAAAAGCATAACAAACTAGTATTCTAGTATACTACTAGTATACTAGTATACATATATGTACATTTTTTTAAGGCGATTCCATTTAATTCAAAAAAGTTTTTCTCACTGGAACTTCTTTTTCGACGGATCATTCATACTGCAGCTATATGCTATAGTCATCCGATTTTGACAAGACTTTGTAGAATTGTGTAAATGTATATAAAATAAATGTATGCCAACGTAAGGGACGTTTCCATTGAAAACAAAAAAGTTTTCTCCACAAGAACTAGATTTTCGATCGAACTTTTCTATGGCACCTATATGCTATAGTCATCCGATTTTGACCAAACTTTGTAGAATTGTGTGGGAGCATATAAAACAAATACATGCCAATTAAGAGGACATTTCCATTGAAAACAAAAAAGTTTTTCTAACTAAGACTACTTTTCAGAATCTACTTTTCTATGACTGTTATACTATATAGAAGTCCGATTTCGACCACATTTGGTGGAGTTTTGGAAAAGCATTGTAAACTAAGAGATACGAAGTTTGGAGGCGATTCCATTGAAAACAAAAAAGTTTTTCTCACTAAAACTAGATTTTGGACCACTTTTTTGCAGTCTGGTGTAAAAAATTATGGTTAAAAACTGTTTTTTTTTTAATCGTTGAAGTAGGGGCTATAGCGAAATATTTATACGTCGATTAAGACCTATTTAATCAAAATCGGTTTAGTAGAATTCGCGAAAACTTGCCAACCAGGTCAAAAAACATGGTTTCGAGGAAACTGCGTTTAAAGTTTGCAGTTGCGAGAAAATTTGGGTCACCATAATTGCTATATATCCGAAAGTATTTCGAATTTCAAAAAATCCTTTTAAGGGGAATTTTTTAAATGTCCAAGCTATAAAAAAGCAAGGTAAAACCCCCCCTTAATAAGGGGGAGGTGTCCCTACCTGGCTCAGGTATGAACTTCGCTCGTGAGCGTCGTTTACTCGTCACGCATTGAAAATAACTCAACGTTCAGAAGCGTATAGAATATCGAAAAATTAACCGATTTGGATTCTACAAAGTTGATTCTATTCTAGAAAGTACATATTGAATTTGTTGCTCGAAATTTTATAAACAATGCCTGAAATAGTGAGTCATTAAAAGTAAAAGTAGAGGTTTTTTCTTTATCACATTTTATAAAGTCGTGTTAGAAAAAGCAATAAGTCAAAATTTCATGTACGCAATTTTAAGACCTGTTGTTCCGTTTAGTTGTTGCGTTAATACCATTTTGGGCTCAACTTCGGAACATTTTGGGGTCATTTTACAAACTTTCGGACTTCTTTTAGAAACATTTTGGTAACGTTTTAAGACCAACATTTTGGAAAAAAATTCGAAATATTTCGGTCTCATTTAAGAACACTAATTGTTCATAATTTCCGAACAACTGTTCGCATTTTGAACGGACGCGCTTGTTTGTTGTAATGTAGTGTGACCAGAGCTGGTGTTTTGCCGTGAACGTCGGGCTTATTTTGTGAACAAAAACTTATGAACGAAATGGTTTAGAAAGGAGTCCGCTTGGGCAGCTTTTTGGACTGCAGTTAGCTGCGGATTCAGTCTCGGTGTTGATTTTGATGGGCGGTAACACAAATTTCAGAAAAGTGGTTGTGCCAAACTGGTATAGCTGAACAGAAGCAGGATGTTGTTATTGTTGTAACAGTCGGGAAGTTTCTTGTTGAAGTTGCAAGTGTTTTGACTGGGGTTGGCAATCCTTGGGCAGTTTACTGGACACTGCGTCGGTTCCGGGACGAAGACTCGTTTGCCGGGGGAACCGAGCAGGATGTTGTTGTTGCTGCTGCCACTTCGATACGGCAGACTGGAAGATTGGCCAAGTAGGGTCTGGTCCCGATGGTTTGAAATGGGAAAACCCACGTAACAAATACGTTTTTGAAGAAATTTTCCACCATATTGGATCCGACATTTTGTTTTTCTGAATTTTGACTTAGAATTCGTACATCCGACATTTTGTTTTTCTGAATTTTGACTTCGATTTCGTAAAAAGCGACCCCGAAAAACCACGAGTAAAAACATTCAGCCAAATCAAATACGTTTTTCGACTAGCTTTTTGGGATTTGGGACCACTGTGCGACGGGGTTTCAAAGTTTTCGATTTTACTCATACGCAGTGTTGTCTTTCAACTTTATATGTTTTTGTAGTTGGCGTTGATCTCAAACCAAATATTTTCGTACCCTCAAATGGATACTCTGATTTTAACTATACTTTGCAAAGCATAAGGAATGATATAATAAAATGATTCAAATTCACTTGCTTTATTAGAAAAAAATTTGGAGTAATAAACTTACTCTTAAGACTTGGATTTGAAACATGTTTCATAATGCTCAATGGTACCTTCGAAAATCGAGCACACAATTCAAACAAAAACAGTAGGGAGCGGCGGTGCCCCACAACTGCTGTTCCCGATTTCTGTTTCCATAACACACTCACCACACAAACACACCCAACTACACACACCATAACAACCCCCCCCCCCAAATCGATATAACTCGGTGTTTATCGTCTTATATCTTTTCAGATATATAGATATTGGGCCTTACTGATATATGTAAAGTTTGTAGGTCTATCTAAAAATCTCTGACAGTTTTTGCGTTAAAGGGGGATGGGAGATTTTCCAAATCTGAAACAAACTCGTATTGATCGGGTATACACCTACCTACATTCAAAAATTTGCTCTAGCTCTTATAGTCTCGAGAAACCGCGTACGACAGACGACGGACAGGGCTAAATCGACTCGCTGTTGATGCTGTCAACTTAGGGTCGATGCTTCCTTCTACCTGTTACATCTTTGATCCCCCTTTTCCCTTTTCTGGGAACGTATAAAAAGAAAGTCGGTCAAGCCCGACTATAACATACTCTGTACCTGTGAAGTGCTGCCCATCACCGTTGCGACCGGTGCTGCCCATAATTCATTGTTTTCCTTATAACTCGACAACCGTTTATCCGATATTTACCATTTCTTTGGCGGATCGATAAAGAATCTCATTTGTCAAATACGAACCTTCTATCTATAAAACTGTGGGAGATATAAAGTTTTTCCAATTTGCGGGGGCGGGGGGGGCGTGGCAAAAATTGAAAATAAACTTGATCCGCCTGCAAGTATAAGAAGCATTTGTCCCATACATGTCAAACCTCTATCTCTTCCCATCTCTGATATCTGTTTGTTCATACGGACAGACGGACATGTTCGGCTGTTGATGCTGATCAAGAATATATATATACTTTATAGGGTCGGAGATGCTTCCTTCTGTCTGTTACATACTTTTGCCCAAACTTAATATACTCAGAGTATAAAAATGAATTCAAAGAAGACCAAAAACTAAGACAAAAATTGTTTGGAGAACTTCGTGGAGTATTAACATGTGTCGCTGATCAAAGCAGCCAAATCGCAACTGATTTTGTGCGATTTTTCCAATAAAATGCATTTCGATGCTAACCGGCATCTGCTCCATCTGTAACGGAGAATCCTTTTCGATATCCAGGGAGAGGCATAGAATTGACTAGTATGCCATTTCGCTAATATGATAGATAGACCAATATAGTGGAGGCTCTGGCTATGATTACGACAATGATTGTTTTGCCGCGGCCTAAAAAGGACTCTGTTTCTTCTTTCCCCAGCGCTACACAAAATGCCCTCATGAAAGAAACGAAGTCATTGCCTATAAGTGCTAATTAGTGCCTATTTTATTTAAAGAGATCTTCTGTTTGATTGGTTTAATTGTTTTTTTTTGGACAGTTAGATAAAATTCTCTGTAGTGTGATGTACAATTTTTGCCTATGAGTAGGAATAGTGTTTTAATAGAAAAGCTTTAATATCCGTAACGCGTTTTTTGAACTTGGTAACTGTCAATTAGCAAGAACGCAAGTCCGCTGCTGTTTCCAAAGAAAAACGCAGGCTTGCGTATGTAAGAGTCGAAAGGCCGCGCTCAAGCTCTCCAGAAGTTTCCTTTGCACACCTGATTGAAACTATTTTAATGTTTAATCGGGGGTTCTGCTATGCATTAACACTCGCTAAAAGGCACAAATTTAATTTTTTTGTTTTTGCTCACTTGGTCCCAATGCTTAATCAACCCTCGCAGACAACTTTCTTGACATTTTTTTTTACTTTTGTTGGCTCATTTTATGGGCCATTTTGTTGTTGTTGCTGCTGCTGGTGCAGTAGCTGCATCACTTAAAAATATATTTACTTATATTTTGCCAAAGTAAAAATGCATTTTACTACCTGCGCTAGCATTAGACCAAGTCCTGCTCTTCGTCCGCAGGCCATCACCAGTTCGTCTCCGTTTTGTTATTATTATAGTCTGCACTGAGATTTAATGCCAGGGGCGTTGCTGTTGCTGCAACTCTGGTTGCATTATGCCAGCAACGACGACGACACAATTTTTGCTTTATGCTTCTCTACACACACACACACACACATAGAATAGAGGAAAACTCTTTACAGAGCCGGAGATATTGCGCATACGCCACGTTTCAGCTTTATGTCCAGGGCTTGTCATGTGTTTCACAAAAGCTTTGGAAGTTGCAGGCAGCAGAAGCGGCAGCATAGATAAGCTGCTTCAGACGCAGCTTCAGCGAATGCTGCATAACTTCAGGCAAATGTCCAGCTCCGTCCGCCATAAACTTATGTCGTAAGGCTAAGACATCAACACCATGTGGACAATGGAAAAACACACAAAAACCCTACACACTCACACTCACACATTTAAAGCTCGTTTAATGCGCGCATAAATTATTCCCTTCGTCGGTTTCCACAATGGGAGAAACCTTTCCGCGTCCTGGGCATACTCAATTATTTCAGATTATGTTAGGATTAGTGGTCAGGACTGGTTCAATGTGCTGGCTTTGCCTGGTTATTGCACTTTATTGTCATTCGACTGGGGAGGGCGGCTTTTAGTTTTCTTGTTTTCGGGTTTTTTCCTTTGAATGGAACTCGTAGCTTTTGGCCCAATCAATATTTAATTGACCCATTTAAGGCATAAATTACATTACAACAGCCCAATGTGAGTTCGTTGCTGCCATTAAAAGCATTTTTTATACGCTTTCAGCTTCCCGGTCGTCCGCCTATGCATTTAATTTATATTAATGTTGTTACATCTCCCGCTCCCCCACTCTTTCTCAAATTAATTTACACGCGCGGCTCTGCAAATCCCAAATGCCTAATAAAATGTGTGACGTCCCCATTAAAATTGGTTCTGTCTGTTTGCCTGTCATATTCAATCAGTTTTGTTATGCAAATAAATTGACGATAAAATGCTTGAACAAATGTTGTTTAATTTTTTTGCTCAGCTGCAAATTGGATTTCAATTCGATTTGAAAATTGAAAAGTTGTGATTATATCTAAGTAGTTGACAATATTTAAAAAAGCGTTTGTATTCAATTTTAAGTTGATTTTAATTGATCAATTCCATTTGTTGTCATGATTTTAATACGGGCGTGCACTCAAAAAGCTTGAATAAGGGTCTGGTTCTCTTTAAATTTGGTAATACTTAAGGAACCATTCGAACTAACTTTTAAATTGAATTAGACTAATACCCATCCCGATAAACTCTTCATACCAGAACTTGCACTCTTTCCTATTGAACTCCAAATAATGCTTCAATCGATTCCAATAAAATCTCAAAACTAAAATATTTATAAAATTTTTATTGATGACCCTATCGGTGACAAGAATCTCTTCGTAACTCCAGCAGGCCTAGGCTAAATTTTCTGTATTTTTCTAGACTCAGATCTATTCTCACTCCTGAATGCGAAGTCCCGCTTAGCCATGTCCACTTAAAAAGTGTATTATAATTTTGCCCAGAAGTTTGGAGCGCACAGAAGAAATCATCTCCAACCACATAATATATTCTTAATCACCATGGCGAGCTGAGTCGAATGAGCTTTGTCCGTCCGTCTGTCTGTTTCTACGCAAACTAGTCCCTCAGTTTTAAAGCTATCGAGCTGAAATTTTGCACAGAGATATCTTTTCCAGTCAAAGTCATCATGCAAAGTCGAACTCACTTTGCTGGAATACCAAAGGTAGACAGGGCTTCAAAGAACTTTGACCTTATCGGCGTGTCAAAGGCGGCTTTATAGTCAACAAAAAGGTGGTGGGTGTCGATCTTTCTCTCTTAGGTCTTTTCAAAGATTTGTCGCAGGGTTAATATATGGTCCATTGCGGATTTGCCAGGTCTAAAGCCACACTGAAAAGGTTCAATCAGTTCACTCATTCTCGGCTTAAGACGTTCACATAGGATGCATGATAGAACCTTATATGCAATGGGAAGGAGACTGGATACCGCGGTAATTGGCGCAAACCGAAGGGCCTCCTTTTTTAAATATTGGACAGAGTACGCTTAGATTCCAATCTTCGGGCATGCTTCACCTTTCCAGCTCCTCACCGCCAGCCTTGAACAATTCAGCGGGCTGCTCATCAGCGCCAGCTGATTTGTTTTTTTTTTAGCCTTTATATGGCTAGCAAGACTTCATCATGGCCCGGCGGGTCTATCTCTATGTTATCGATTGGTGGTGTTGCTACTTCCCCAGAGGCGGCATTGTGTTCGTCATCACTTCCCAGCAGGTTAGAGAAATAGTTTCTCCATTTGTCTAGTGCCACTTGCGGATAGGATTGGTATATAGTAATTAAAATGTTAGTTTTAAAAGAATAAAGACACTGTTGTGATATGTTTTATATATAGTAAAATATTATTTTCTGATTTTATGTTATTCAGAGCTAGAAGTTTTAAAATAACTCAGTACTTCCAAATTATTTTCCAGAAGTAGATGTCAAATCTCTTGAAAAATCCGTCGGTGTCCCAGAACTTCGGGAGATTTAATTTTCTTAGTGGAAAGGTTTGTGTCCAAGATAACGTACAACTTTATGTAAGTCGACCGTTACATGAAATAAATGAGTGTGTTAGTATCTGTAATAGGGATCTTATGAAAATAAGCGAGTGGGCTAAAGCGAATGGTTAGTAATTTATAAGAAGCGATTTGCCTAAGCTGACTTTAAATATTGTTTCACTGGAATATACTGAGGACACCACTAACCTGGGAATCCAAATTAATAATACCCTAAACGTGGGGCAACCACATAACGAAAGCGTCCGGGAAAAAATTCGGGTTGGTTAGGCAGCTGTCGCTTACTTAAAGTCTTATCTCTCTTCATCTCAGGCTTTTAGTCGTTAAAACATGTCTCATCCCGACTCTATTCTATGGTGTGAAAATATTTGGTAGTAGTGACGCAAACAGAATGCAACGGCTGAGGGTAACTTTTAAATCCATCGTAAGATACGTATTCAATCTTGGTCGCAGAGACCATATCTCGGACTTTGCTAAACAAGTTCTTGGCCTGGACTTAGAGTCGTGGATCAGACTTCGTAAAGTGTTATTGGTTCATCGGACTTTAACAACTAAAGAGCCGCTATCTCTTTCAAAATATTCAACTTGCTGTGTCAACACGAACAAATAATATTGTTTGCCAGCGTGTAAGCTTGGCCAGCACAGAAAACCACTTTTTTATTCAATCTGCTCGCTATTGGAATGACTATTGGGAACGCCACTCAATTCAAGTATAAAGTAACTAAGCATCTCATAAGACAAACATAGGATTTATTAATAGATAGGAAAAAACAACACAAAAAAATTAATAACACACAAAAAAAAGCAACAAAAATATTTTATTTTAGCATATTATATCGTCTGTGATCATTGTGACCAATGCACTAATTTATAGTACTTATGTATCTGTAGCGTTGGGATAATACCGAAATAAATAAAAATAAATAAGTAAATTTATAATTTAAATTTAAGTCATGTTCTCCAAAAATTAATTGAGAAATACTTCTACGCCAATTTTGATGTAAAACTTGGCAGCCCTAAGTCCCTTTGTTGTTAGGAAATTTCATAGATGGCGCAAGCAATGCCATGTAACAAGTTGGGTTCGGTTGATATGGCAACATTCGGTTGGTTTTGAGAGTTATAATTGAAAAGCCAATTTTAATATTAAAAGTAATTAAATATGGATAAATGTTAGCCGGCTCGAGGTCAGGTGGTTAGAAAAACACATTTTCTTCTGTTTTTCCTTTGTGTGTTTGACCACCTTTCTAATTTTAGATGAAATTGTTCTATTGGCTAACATTCATCTTAAATTAGAAGGGTCGCCCAAAAACACAAAATCGAATAAAATATGTAAATCATTTGATGCAGCCTACACAGTAAAATAATGTTGTTTACTTTTAATTAATTTGGCTTATCTAATAGTTTTAAGGGTGAATTTGGCTAAATCTCTTCCCAAAACACGAGAGATTTGAAACCAACCGAAAGAGATTTCTAGGACATCGAGAATACGTTTCGGGTTGGAATATGGTTGAAATAGATTTCTGATCTTTTTTTGGAGGACCTGGATATTGACGATACTTATCAGTATGTAACGGGCAACAGCTAAAAATCTGCACAAACTTTGAGAGAGAGCGCCCTTAGCTGAGCTGTACATAACAGCTTTCGGGATGACATTTCTTTCTCTTTGTTCTCCTGTCAACACGTTTTCATGCACGCTGACAAAGGTACAGTGCTTACAGTAAGCCATTTTTCCCGAGAGGGCAAGTCCAAACGCACTATTTATAGTATTTTACAACGAAAAACTATAAAAAGTGAAGTTGGATGTGGTCGGAAAGCAAACATTATGACCGGCCAAGGTGTCAGAAAGCTAGCCCAACTTTTTAACAACAAAGGCAACATAAGTCAACGAGATACAGCCAGATAATTGAATTGCGGCCAACAACACATCAGTTAAGTGCTGAAAAAGCATAATATTGTTGACAGACGTAAGCAAAGAGCAACAAGTTACACACCTGACCAAATACAAACTGTCAAATCTTTACGTCGGTGGGTGTGCAACCAATATCGTGTGCAAACTCTTTGTTTTAGACGATGAAAGTTACTTTGGTCTAAGTCGCAGCCATGTACCGGGAAATAGTGTTTTTACACCTCCGATGTATCGTCAACATCTGCTGATGTGAAATATAAGTTCAAGCAAAAGTCTAAGCCCAAAGTTATGCTTTACAAGGAAGAAGGAAGTGTACATAAACACAATAATATGTTTTCTAGCCTGACAAAGCTTCTCATTACGCTAAAATGACAGAAAGTTTCCTGAGCAGCAAAGACATCCCTTTTGTACCAATGGAACGGAACCCAACAAACTTGCAACAGTGTCGTCAAATTAAAGATTTTTTTGGAAGTCTGAGTGCTGCAGTTTACAAAAACAACTGGAACGCCAAAAATATCAAAGAACTGATCAACAGGATACGCTTATGTATCCGGAAATACGACCCCAAGGTCGTACAGGCCGCCTGCGGAAACGGTCCTTTCGACCAAATCCATTGATGCAATTCTTTTGTACATGTAGTCATAAAAAACTGTACAATTTTCATAAAGATCCGTTGAGAATTGTGGTTAGGGCGGCATTTTAAAGTTTGTGCAGATTTTTAGTTGTCATCCGTTTAACGCACGCAACCGCACATCATGTTTGGGTACTTAGCATCAATATAGTCGCACATAAATATTAAAAAACAGTTTACAGGCAGAGTTGGTGGCAGTCAATTTGGGTTAGGCCATCATATTTTCTGCAGTAAAAACTTAATTACCACTCAGTTTTTCTCCTAGGCGCAGTCTTTTATGTTCTTTTTATGCCTTAATCGGTGCTCACTAAAAGTCTGCAAAATATTTTACCAAACGAGCTTTCTCATACGGCATGTTGGTCGCTCATAGCTGATCGTATATCGATAACAAACACATAAAAGATGAAAGTACTGCTTGAACATATCTACTATACAAAATATTGGCGCCATTTCAAATTTGAGCTGGTGCTTTTTTACTGGTTTTGATAATAATATTTTTTACTTTTTGCACCAATTTAAAGAAAAATCAATTTTGAAGGCCTGCATTTCAAAAACTATTTTGTGAAAAAGTTTAACATTTTTAATAGCTTTAAGGTTTTAAAATCATTTCCGATTTCAGCATTTCAAAGTTGATTTTTTATAATAGTGCTGCAAAAAATGGAAAATTAATAGTCGAGCCAACTTTGATTTTAGAGTGCCCTGGAGTGCCCCATTTACTAGCAACATGGCTTAGTATTTTCTTTGAATATTGCGCATAGCAGGAAGAAAGCGACTTTCCGCAGATTTGCTTTGGTGCTTAGAGAATCGAGCTTAAGATGGGGCGAAACTTTGAACTGAAAATGTGAAGCAAAATTGGCAGAAACTTGAAAAGAAAATATTTTTTTCGCATTTCCAAAAAAATGATGTTTTTTGTTATTTGGGTAATAAATCAAGAGCAAGGTTAACATAGATAGAAAAAAAGCTTAAAGTGGTCCAATCGACTAAAAATCCTGGACGTGTTGCCCTGTCAAAGTCAATTCCTGGTTGGGTTAATATCTCAACAACCATTTGACATTTCAAGACAAACGAATTTGTATACTCTGTACCAAAGGTACACAGAAATCGAAATCGGATGACTATAGCATATAGCTCCCAGAGGAACGATCGGTCCAAAAACTAGTTCGAGTGAGGAAAACTTTTTTGTTTTTTATGAAAACGTCCTTTTTATTGGCATATTCTTATTTTATAGACTTTTACACATTTCTACAAAGTTTTATCAAAATCGGATGACTAAGCATGATTATTGATGCTGTCTATTTCGATATTTTGGAAATGATCGACAATTCAAATATATATTCCAAGCCTTAGCGGTACTAATTCATTTAACTCCATTTTGCAAATAAGGTCAAAGTTTAAAAAATACAGAAATATTGTTGACAAGTCCCGAAAAGGTTGAAGATGAAATTAAATAATTCCCACTTAAGGCAAGAAGGAGAACCACCTTAATTCAAAATGGTTCGCTCTTCATTAAACCTCCCAAAACTCACTCAAGATTTAAACATGAAAATCCCAATTTAAGGATATACCTCCCCTCTGAATGTACAAAATGTACCACAAATTGGATAATCTACTTAAGATAACCCCTTTTTCTTACTACTACAAACATTGTCAATTGCACTTTTTGTGGCCATTAAACAGAAACTCGAGCTGCAAGCTGCATTCATCTCTGCGGCTTCTTGACCATGGGTCAGTGTAGCGAACACATCTGCCAAGCGAAAAAAAAAAACCAGCATCGATCCGTATCAATCAGGGCATGTTGCCCTGTCAATGTTGTCAAAGTTATTGCAGATAATGCTTGACTCGCCTGTGTTATGGGGATGCATGTGTGTGTATCCTTAAGCTCCCGAAATGCGATGTTATCAACGTTTTAGATACAAGTTAAGCGGATGGAGCAGTAGCCGTAGCTGGGAACAGCAGAGAGGATGTGGCCTCGAGTCTCGTTCTCGACTTACAGGCAAATTTCAGCTCATACAATTTGCAGTTAGCTCTCGCCTCATGCTTGACTAACTGCCTGACTTGGTTGCCAATCCTCCTCATCCCACGTCTACGTCCTCTTCTCCTGCTGTGTGTGCAAGTTCATTGTTGTTGTGGTTTGTTGGGTTTTATTGTGTTTATATTTGGCTTAAGGCATCAATTTGCGTTTGTATATATATATATATGTACGAGTATATTGAACGCGACGAGGACGACTCTGCATGCCAATCGTTATCAGCAAGCCAGTCTAGGCCAGAATAATACAAATATGTGTATATATGTAGGTGGAGCTAGAGCAGGGAGCCGCCAACAATGCATCGATTACATAATCCATTTACACAAATGGCATTTTAAATACATTATTGACAAAGCGTAGCGCACTTCAGTGCAACGTTGCGTATGCTTAATATCCAACAATGCGTTGCCTCTCGTTGCCAGGGCAAATCCATTTCAAAGAGCTCAGCAAATAGAGCAAATTGGTAGAGGAGCACTGGGGAATGTGCATGCATTGTGTTCTATTTAACAGCTGTTTAATTAGTGGAACGCAATGCAATTATTAAAACTGTATAGGGTCAGTCAGGACAAAACAGTGGGTGGTGGGAATGGGGTGTGTGAGGAGGAAACCCAGAAATGGCTTAACCACATCTTACTGATTTATGGTAATGTTAATCACTGTCGGAAAGTACATTTGCCGCTGCAATTTATTTACTTTTAATGAACTGACTTGCAAGTCCATTGTAATGTCATGTGGAGAGGGCAATTCTTTGAATGATTAGACGGGCTACGAATGGTTTGAAATGGCTTTTTTATTCTTTCAAGCACATGCGCAAGAAAAGGATAAATTTAAATACGCTACCATAAAAATTTTAGTCACTATCAAACAAACTTCCACAATTCGATTTAAGCATTCTTAAGGGGGGAAAACGCTTTGCGGAAAAAAATCGACTTTTTTTCATATTTTTGTAGCTTGGATATTCAAAAATATCCCCCTAAAAGGATTTTCAAAAATTCGAAATAGTTTAGAAGATATAGTCCTTTTAATGACCCAAAGTGACCCGATTTGCCTAGCAACTGTAAACTTTAAACGCGATTATCTCGAAACCACGTTTTTCAAACTGGTGGCCACGATTCAGAGGAAACCAGTGGACCGATTTTGCTCCGGAAGGGCTTATACGTCGCAGAAATGTCGTCGCTATCGTTCGGCCCTCCAACTTTTGGATACCTATATTTTAAGTGTACTTTTTTTACACTACACTACAAAAAAAAAAGGCAAACAAAAATTGTTTGTTTTCAAATGTCCGCCATTTTGTCAAAAAAGTTTTCAATCTTTTTTCGGAGGGCCGAACGATAGCCACATTAGTTCTAAACATAACCGCATTTTTCTTTTTTTTTCAGATCATCCCAAGTGCTGCAACCATGGTCACCATGTGGGCACCTTTTTTTATTCATCATTTTTCGGAGGCCGATAACTTTCTGAACGGCCCTCATATTGACAAAAAAATTTTGTATTTTCCTTTCATTCATTAACTATTTAATAAAAAAAAACAAAAATAAAAAATCTCTTATACTTTTTTTCTGGAATTTTTTTAAAAACCATCTACTTTTGCTCATCGCAAAGTGTGTTCCCCCCTTAATTGCATTGAAAGATCACAATCAGGTGTATACTCTTTTTCTAAGGTTCTGTTTCGATGATATCAAAAAAGAAACTTTGCTTTCTAAGTTTTACTTGCATTTTCTGTGACTCGAACTCGGGACCACGAGGACTAAACTCTTAGGGCGGCATCTTAGCGCATATGACTATCAAGCACTCTCGAAAATCACAGTAAAGAATGCTGTCGTATGTTTAGCTTTAAGCAAGCACATCGTTCAGTGGTGCAGATGGTTAGACAGACTTAAGATATAGTCATCCGATCCGGGTAGTTCTGACATATTAGTAGAGTGGAACAAAATTTCAGTTCGATAGCCTTAAAACCGACATATTAATTGCCGTAGAATAACCATTCGTTTGGCCGCTTAAAATACTGTGTTAATAAAGTATCAGCAGTACTTTGCATTATCCATTTGGGCTTACCGATAATGTATAGGTGTTTTAATGTAAGTTTGTTTTGTGAGAAAGTGTGAGGATTTGGTGTAAACGGTGTTCCTTGGGTAAGAATCTCTTAAGCTTTATCCTTTATAGTATAACAGCTTCTTAGCCAGTTTGTTGGGGTGGTGTGATAGCTTGTCAAAGTATCTGACAATCAAGCCGATTGTTAATGACGTTTCCAACCATAGGAACTCCTAGGTCCCTTTCAATATTCTTAGTTCTCAGGAACATTTTAGCTCCCGAAATGCGTATTAGGATCTTTGCCTGGACCACTCTAATCTTTGTCAGGTGAGACTTCGCCTCGATGTCATAAATTTGTAGGCCGTATCTCCATAACGGAGCCAGTACAGCCTTGTATATTAGGACTTTATTCCTGAGTGACAGCTTGTTTTTGAAGCTCAGGAGCCACACCATGCGTCGTGCTTTAGCAGCCACAGCCTGAGCTGTTGCCTTGACATTGTGTCCAAACGTCAGTCTTCTATCCAGTGCCATCCCAAGGTATTTATGCTCCATAAGCTAATCGTGTAAGAATACTCCCGGGCAGGTGTCACGACGGCTGGAATAAGTGACCCAAGCACACTTGCCCGAATTTATGGCAACGTTCCATCTAGCGGCCCAGTTGCTAAACCTATTCAGGTACTCCTGAAGAGCATCTGCGGCTGAATATATGCCTGATGCGGGCCATATCGTCAGCAAATGTTTCGATTAGATTTTCGGGGTTTTCTAGCGGAGTGCTACAGGCTCTGGTAATATCGTGAGTGATTAGCAAGTATAGCGTAGGGCACAATACGCTACCCTGCGGTACACCAGCCCGAATGGTTCTTGTTTGAGATAACGCTCCGTCCAGTGCTACCTGAAAGGTTCTGTCCGTTGGGAAGCTCTTGACAAGCAGGTACAGTTGGGGCGGAAGGAGTTTCTTCGAGAGCAGACCGTAGCATCAGACAGACGGACACATAAACGCACAGAAGAATAGACAATCAAAGCTTATTCGACTCAGTTCGTCGTTCTTACCAAGATTATATATACCAGAGCACGAAAATAACAATTGACAGCTTTTCATTGTACATAAATAACTTATATTTACGGACCCTTTGAGCAAAGAGTCAAAGATGAGCCGATCACATTGGCTCATGAACAATACGGCCTGTGCTCAATGAGCAACCGATGGATTTGTTTACCTTTTGCTCTGCTCATTCGCTGACCGTTTGGTCGCGAGCGAAGAAAATAAAAGTCATTTGAGTTTTTTTGTGTGTGAGGTGTCTGCACACAAACAATATGATATAATTTTCTGACACAAAAAATAGTCCGAAATAAGCGTTTTTATACTCTGCACCCGAGGTTGTGTACCTATTATGAAGTGTATTACGGGGTAATGGTTTCAAGAAATCGAAAAAAAAATTTTTTTAATCGCATCTATAACTAATGTAGAATATGTGGTTGAAAGGATTTTCGACAAAAAAAGGCAAAAAAAGGGTTTTTTACATAAAAAAATTCAGTCTCGAAAAATTTTTTTTTCAATATTTTCAAATTATCCTAGTTCATCTCGTAGCTACAGTTATACAGATTAAAATGTTTTTTTCCTTTTTAAAATCGGAAAACCCAGTCGGCCGGAATCGTGTTCACCAGCGCAGTACCTTTTTATACACTTGAAAAGTGTATTATAGTTTTGCCCAGAAGTTTGGAACGCATAGACGAAATCATCTCCAACCACATAAAGTATATATATTCATGATCACCATGACGAGCTGAGTCGATTGAGCTTTGTCCGTCCGTCTGTCTGTTTCTACGCAAACTAGTCCCTCAGTTTTGAAGCTATCGAGCTGAAATTTTGCACAGTCATCTTTTAGTTGCACACTGCACATATGTCAGAACCGCGAAAATCGGATGGTCACTTCTAGTAGCTGCCATACAAATTATTTTTTTTTTAGTTTTTTATTTAATATCCCGATGACACAAGACATAAAGCTTATAAATTAAGTCATTGGTCACAAAATTTAGTCAGTGGTCACAAATGTTTCAAGTGTATTTAAACTTCGGCACAGACGAAGTTAGCTTTGCTTTCTCGTTTTAACATGACTAACTTCGCCGCGAGGTATCGTGGAAAGTTTTCATTATTTTTAACTTCAAAAAATTTCTAAATGTACTTAAACATTACTAAATATATGATAAAAAAAGTCAAAGTTCAAAGGTTTAATCGTGCTTCAAAAAAAATTCCCAAAAATCAGGTTAAAAAACGGTCGTCTCGGTGGTGCAAAAGTATGTAACAACCAGAAGGAAACATCTCCGACCCCATAAGGTATATATATTCTTGATCAGCATCAACAGCCGATTCGATTTAGCCATGTTCGTCTGTCTGTCTGACCGTCGGTCCGTATGAAAGTAGAGATCTCAGAGATGGTAAGAGATAGAGATTTGACGTCTATGGAACAAAAACTTCTTATACTTGCAGTCAGATCAAGTTTATTTTCAATTTGTGCCCCCTCGCCCCCCGCAAATTGAAAAAGTCATATCTCCCACAGTTTTATAGATAAAAGGCTCGTTTCTTCTGAACATATTTAGTACTCTGAAATTTTAATCCATCGGCCAAAGTAATTGTAAAGACGGGAAGAACAGTTGTCGAGTTATAAGAAACACTATGTACGATAACTGATTCTCTGATAAGAGACACTGATTGCTAGATTAAGATCATTTTCTGGCTTAAGTAGATTTGGTCAAAAAAAACATTCTAACCAGTTAGTTTGTCAGTTCATTTTCAGATTCTGTTTGGACAGACATTTCAGGCTCAAGATCGCTGATAAGTGAGGTTGGTCCCTCATGAAACGTCGTCCGATCAACCTTATGCCTCCTTTGTTGTGTTGTGTGCCTCTGTTTAAAGTTATGTCAATAAGACCTCGAGCCAGTAAAAACTGCAAGTTAACAGTATAAAGGTCGTTAAAACAGTCATATAAGTAGATTTGGTCAAAAAAAACATTCTAACCATTCAAAGTATAGGCACAATTTTTGAGTGGTTTTATCGCAGTAAGCTTGTCAGTTCATTTTCAGATTCAGGTTAACAGTTAGCCTTACAATTAAAAATTTTTCTCACCAATCATAAATATGGTATCGCAGCAATCATGATTGTCAAATTTAACAATCGCAATCGGCACATTTCGACTCTCTTTTAGAAAGACCACATATAGACCAAATTGATTCTTAGCGATGCCAGATTGATCTAGCCTTTAAAGATGAGTTTTCCAAACAATTAACAACATTTGATTCCGTGTAGCTGTCCGTGTGCTGTCATAGTACTCCGACCTCTTGGTATACCTGTCATCAGTCGGAATTCTTTTAATGGAAGTGGCTAATTGATTTATCGTCTTCTACGGGAGTATATTCTGAATATACTGTCGTGCTTCCTTACCTAACCCAATCTTAGTTCGGACAATTTTTTTTCTTACAAAATATGGAGACTGTAAAAAGAATATTGTCGAATATGGCCTAACTTCAATTTTTACGGTGGCATGGTGGCAGACAATTCAATGGAAGTCTATAGACAAAGCCAGAAAGTCCGACTTTAAAAATTTTACCAAATCGTAATTTTTTCGATAGTTTTAATTGCTGAAGACTTGAAGCGATTTTTTGGCGTTAGTCTATTCACAATTAGAAAGATAAACTTAATATTTATCTTTATTGCAAGGATGCAAACCAGTTCTGAACCGGACCGAACCGCTTTTTCCAGCTGGTGAGCCGAATCGCAAACCGAAACTGCTTCCTCTCTGGAATGCTGAACCGAACCGAAGTCTACAAAGAAAAACGGTTCGGTTCAGTTCTGTGATGAGTTTTAAAACGTGAATCGCTTTCCCCTTAGCCAATGACACTTATTAATTTCGTTTTCCTAAAATAATTTTATTTCACCCTCTGCCAAGGGGACCACTGATAGACCGAATTGATCCTTAGGAGAGATATACAGCCATGCTCCCATTTTCGCTTCCGCAAAAACTTTGCGATTTGATCGGCAAATCGTAATAGTTGGTGCTCCGACATTCGTAAATCGCAAAGTTTTGACGTTTTTAAGCCGGCGACATCCGAGTCCGTGAAATGAAAAGTAAATGAAAATTATAGGTTGATGCACAAACAGACACCCCACGGAACTATTTTGATTTAGTTCTTTAACATTTTAAGATTATTCTTACGGAGTCTCCTACTCATTTTGCATTAAGAGTATATTTTAACAATTTTTTAATAAAGACACACGAAATTCTCTTCTTCTTCTTTGGCCATCACAACCGTTTTACGGTCTCGGCCGCTGCCACTAATGCCCGCCACTCGCCTCTGTCCCGAGCGACATTCCACTAGAAGGACACTCCCCGGTTCGCAATGTCTCCCTGCACCTGGTCGCGCCATCTCCGTTTTGGTCGACCAGGCGGGGAATGCCTCCCAACTTTATCGCATGAAGATTGTACACACGCTTTGCTGGAGCGTTATCATCCATACGGGTAACATGTCCTATCCAGCGCAGCCGCTGTTGTTTTATGCGCTTGACTAGGTCAGTGTCCCCATAGAGCTCATACAGTTCGCGATTCATTCGGATGCGAAATTCGCCGCCAACGTTTAGAGGTCCATAAATCCTCCGAAGAACTTTTCTCTCGAACACGCCAATTGCCGCCTTATCCTCTTTTCTCTTTTAGCGACTTGTGTAGCGCAATTTTCGTTTTCCGAGAGAGGTCTCTGCTCTTGAACTCCTTATTGAGCCCGTAATAACACACGAAATTGAGCAAGGGGTTAAACTGCTCACAATGACCACAATTTGCGATTTGGCCGGGGTATATATCGATATATGACTATCGATAGGCGCTCATCAGCTGTTTTTGTTATGTGAAGTGCCGCAAAACAAGTTTGAAATGGAACATTATCGATAATAAAAACTGGCGAATTTCGGAGCGCTCTGAATTGAAATCGTACGAATTGGCTTAAATCGCAAATCGCAAAATTAAGTGAAAGCCGGAGCATGGCTGATAACCTTTAAGGATGGCTTGACACAAATTTTACAACATGTCCTGCTGTAAGTCTACCGCAATTGCCAGCCGATCTCTTAATATAACTGTCACCAGTCTGCACCCGTCCTAACTAGTACTTATTTTCGTGTGGTTTGCATTCCTGCTTTATTGTAACCATTCAGTTTTGTTCCTATCGGAAAATGGAGCCTCCCGAAAGAACACCCTTCATTATCAATTCCTGGCAGTAGGGAGCCGCCTTCATATCCACTTTAAATTCAATATCTATCAATATCATACACTGCCTGCTGATGACATAACCACTCTTAACGAGCTGCCATTCTAGCTCAAGTATCGCCACCTGGTGTATTTTGCATCACATTACAAATGAACAAAATATGCATTCAAGTGGAGCACTTGGCTCAAACAAAAAACCTGCACAAACATCATCACCATCATCATCACCATTATCATCATCGTTGCCCCTTGGGCAATCCACCAACAAATGCACACGCCACAAAGTCATTTACCCATCAACAACAAAAATAAAAAGTTTTGCACGTTTCGCGCAACAGATGGCGCTGCCCATCGATTCACTGAAATGCAATTGACGATAGGCCGTCAATAAATTAAGTGCACATCAAAAAAGCGCTCATTAATAAATATTATCTCATAATTGGGCATTCGCTAATACACATTATGGCATATGGATTTCTTTTCTGTTTTTGGTGCCTGGCAAATAATGTTTAACGAAATTTAACAATATTTAAAAGATATTTAAAATATGCACGCCACAGCCAGGCAGTCGGCAAGAAAATGAAATGCACACGGAAACAACATGAAACTAAAAGAAAACTAAAGAAAAGGAAACCACAGCAGCGGCAGCCGAAACCAGCCTGAAACTAATGGAACTAATTGCTCGTCGAAAGGCGGCCAGGTGATGATGATGATGAAGTGCTGGGGATTGGCATGCAAAAAAAAAAACTATTGTTCGAAACGAAAGTGAAATGCCAATGCCAAGCTCAAAACGCCAAGACCTGCGCTTTAGTAATTGGAGCAACTGCAGCGCAAGTGAAAAAGCGGTGAAGTATATAAAAGCAAGTGTTTGGCGCGCAGGCGCCGCCAGTTGATATTTTTGTGCAGAGAGGAAGACAAGGTCGAATTGGGAAACGAGAAGTAAATCATAGTGGGAAGCTGCTACCTGTGGGAATATATTTGTAATAAATCTCAAGACATGAGGAAGCATTGCGTAAGTAAAGCAACAACAAATAAACACCAAGGAAGTTTCAATTGAACTAACACGACACGGGATTATGTACGTACCCCCAAATAGATCAATGGGATTTGGCTGTTGTTGCTGCTGATAAAACTGATTGCTATAAATGCAGAACAGCAGGCAGATGAGCACAGGTGAGTGAAAAAGAATGCTAATGGAAATATGAATGAAAAATGGTTAAAGGGATGACAGATTCAAATTAGTTTTCAAGTAGAAAAATTGCAGAAAGATAACTTCGGCTTGGCCGAAGTGGCTGCAAGGGTTTGCAGCTCGAATAATTTATAAATTTAAAGTTGTTAAGTGATTTTAACATAACAATTTAATATTCGCTTCGAGCACTGCTACCTGATTGATTTCCTAAACTTACCAATAGATGGAGCTCTTATGTGACCAAACGGCTGACCAATTTTTCCGATATATTCATCAGATTTTCATCAAAATTTGCGAAATTGTGCTGAGAATATTAATATCTGGCAAGTTTAAAGGCCCTATCGTTGAAATCAAAAAAGTTTTTCTCGCAAAAATAAGTATTTCGACCAATCGTTCCTATGGCAACTATATGCTATAGTCCTTCGATTTTGACAAAACTTTTTTAGAATTGTGTGAAAGGATGCAAAATAAGGAAATGCAAATTTTAAGGAGACTATAATATACTCTGCACCTGTGAAGTGCTGCCCATCGCCGTTGCGACCGGTGCTGCCCATAATTGTTTGTTTTCCTTGTAACTCGACAACCGTTCATCCGATCTTTACCATTCTTTTCGTGAATCGATAAATAATTCTGATTTCTAAATATGCCAGGAGTACAAACCTTCTATCAATAAAACTGTGGGAGAAATAACGTTTTTTTATTGCGGCAGGGGGCGTGACAAAAATTGAAAATAAACTTAGTCTGCCTGAAAGTAAATGAAGTTTTTGTCCCATACATGTCGAAGCCTAATCTCTTACCATCTCTGAGATCTGTTTGTTCATACGGACGGACATGGCTATATCGACTCGGCTGTTGATGCTGATCAAGAATATATATACTTTATTATAGGGTCGGAGATGCTTCCTTCTTCACCTCTGGTACAGAGTATAAAATATTTTTCTAACTAAGACAATTTTTCAGTTCGATTTCGACCAAATTTAGTGGAATCACGGAAAAGCCCATCAAACTAATAAATACAAAAAAGTTTTCTCACTCATACTAGTTTTATGACAGCTAAATGCTATGGTCATCCGATCCGTCCGGTTCCGACAATTGTGCAGCGTAATTGTACTAAAAGATTTCGTGCAAAGTTTTATTAAGATAGCTTTCCAAATGACAGACAAATATGGGCGTTATGTTCACATTAAAGTCGGACATATTGCCCTAATTTTATCGGACTTTTCGCCCAGTTTAGTTTGAGGTCCAGCTGGGTGCAAAACGAAAGTGTGCCTTTTGCTTATCAAAGAAGAGGAGCCACTTTATAAGTTCAAAGCTTCTTCATGGGTAAGAATGTGCAAGCCGAACGATGTCCCAAAATCGCCAGGCGGACAGTCTCTAGTAATCTGGCCGATTGTGATGTAGCTGGTAGGGTGTATGCCTGCGATACTGCCTCAGACCGTCTAAGCGGTCTATTTTGCGAAAATAAGAAGCACACAAGCCAAGAAGTTGAGAAGGAGCTCGCTGGGCTATGCCCTTCGGGCTGTGTCCGGATCTACAGCGCCTTCGATTATTCCCTTACAGGCGGTCGGTTAACGAATATACCGAAGCCCATGGCTGTCTGAAATCGCCTGGCGGATAGGGCAAACTCTGGTAAAGCTGTGCGGATCGGCCAGGCTGATGGTTACCCAAAACCTGAGCCCGGCACGTCGCTACCTACTTGGCATAGGCAAGCTCTCAAAATCCGCGCAGTCGGCTCACACACAGTTTAAGCAGTATAAGCATCGATGCGCTGCGTGTTTCGGCTCTTGTTTAACTGCGTCGCGATTGAATCATTTTTTGCGCTGCTCTCACACACACCAATGCCAAAATGGGATTGCCTTTTTTCGGCCCCTGCCGGCCGGATGGCCTTCCATGCATACCAAATCTTGCATAAAATTGTAAACACTCTTAGCTTTCTTTTATAATAAGAACATATAAATCCACTTGTAGAACTAGTTTATCACTATGGAAAGCACAAATTGGTCTTGGTTTATATTCATCACCGTGCGTTTAATGTCATTTAAATTTGAGTACGGACTTTACGCCCATGGGCTCAATGCTCAATGACATAAGGCCCAGAAAATATCTATGGGTTCTATACTATATAGATTTCTCATTTCGACCGAACTTGGTGAAGTCATGGAAAAGCACAATACACTGTTAATTACGAAATTTGGAGACGATCCCATTTAAAACAAAAAAGTTTTCCCCACTAGAACTTCTTTTTCGACCGATCATTCATAATGCAGCTATATGCTATGGTCATCCGATTTTGATAAAACTTTGTAGAAATGTGTTTAAGTATACAAAATAAGAATATGTCAATAAAAAGAACGTTTTCATTAAAAACAAATAGTTTTCCTCACTCGAACTAGTTTTTCGACCGATCGTTCCTATGGCAGCTATATGCTATAGTCATCCGATTTCGACCAAACTTAGTGAAATCATGGGAAAGGATAGTAAACTAAGAAATACGTACTTTGTAGGCGTTTCCATTAAAAACAAAAAAGTTGTTCTCACTAAGACTAGTTTTTTGACCGATCGTTCCTTTGACCAAACTTTGTAGAATCGTGTGGAAGCATATAAAACAAATACATGCCAATTTTGAGGGCATTTCCATGCAAAGCAAAAAGTTTTTCTAACTAAGTCTACTTTTCAGACTGTTCTTTTCTATGACAGCTATACTATATCGATGTCCGAATTCGACCCAAATTGGTAGAATCATGGAAAAGCATAGTAAACTGAGAAATACGAAGTTTGGAGGCGTTTCAATTGAAACCCAAAAAGGTTTTCTTACTAAAACTAGTTTTTGACCGAATGTTCCTATGACAGCTATTTGCTATAGTCATCCGATCCGGCCGGTACCAAAAGAGGATAGCTTTAAAATTGAAGGAGATAGAATAGAAACAGGCGACAGACCGACGGATAGCTAAATCAACTCAGCTCGTCATGCTGATCAAGAATATATATACTTTATGTGGTCGGAGATCCTTCTATGCGTTACAAACATCCGGACAATTTTATAATACCCTCTGCAAGGGTATAATAAGAAAATTGATCTGATCAGAAGTGAACAGTGAGCCCTAAAGAAAAATATTGTTTCAGCTGTATTTTTATATGTCAGATTTCTCAAATGATATGGCTGAATAGAAAACCTCAGCTTACTGTGAGTGGGCTTTCAAAAAACTTATATAGGCTATTTTTCATGCTATCAGAACATTTTATTGCAGACAAGTGTGAAAATACAATTATACATTGACATTCTGTAACACGATCCTTTTTAAAGAAACGTTCCTATGGAAGCAACTAAGAGTACAAACCTGTGTAGGCATCCCATAAATGCAGAAAATACATTTTATGGAAATAAATGATCGAGGCATAAAAGCGAATCTCACGTAAATTTGTCAGTTGTAAAAAAAAGCTACTGCGAAAACAAACGCAAGAAAGTTACTATTTTTTATGAGTACATTAAAATGGACAATAAAGATCTTTACTGGAAAGAAAGTTCGTTAAAAAAACACATCAAATATCTAGATTATTTTTCTTTCGATATTTTTTTAATAGTTATGAGCAAACATAAAATTTATTATCTATTTATTTATGGCAAATCATAGTTGCTTTCTAATTGTCATAAATTGATTTCAGCAATGTCCATAGAACTGAAAATACAAGTTAAAAGATGCTTACAAAATATTATGCTCTCAAAAAAATGATTTGATCACGACCTTCGTATTGAAATTTCAAGTACGAGTCGTACGTTTATGTACTTGATATAAGTACGAAAGGCTTGTGACAATCCTAAATCTCGTGTATCAATCCAAAAATGCTTAGTCCAAGTACGCACTCTACTGGAAAATCAAATAGTCCTGCATAAAAATTAAGTTAAGAACTGAATTGCAATGAAAAGGTGAAAGAGCAAATAGAAACCAAGAGCAAGAAGTTCCCCCTGACCAATACAGTGAGGCTAAGGGGGTACACACACATACGCAAAGGTTTCTGTGAACTTGAAGTTTGATTTTTCGTGTTGGTTTTTTGCACTTATGTTGCCTTACTATATTTTTATTGGGGAGATATCGCACCGCGACCAGTCCTGGTATATTGTGACCCATGCTGCGTTAGAATTACTGGCATTAGAAGTCTGATGATTTGAAGTCAATGGGCATAGTCTATTAAAGATACAACCACCCAGCGGCACAAAAGCCCATTACAAGATCAATGTTTTCTTTAACACTTTGTAGGCAGGCAGCCTTCAAATATCGATTACAATCCCGAATACTTTTAACCACTTCGGCGGCTTTAGATTACAACTCAATATACCATTTGCGAAAAGGTTGGCGAGGAAGGATGCGTTCAGTTCACAACGCGATGCATCATTTGGAATCTTGTATCTGCACTTCCGGGCTAACTGTGCACGCATCCACACACTTGGTGTATGGAGTTGTATAACGAATACTTTACAACCTTGGACATTGTTTAGTGCTAGGTGTATTGGATTGTAAATCTCTACACACAACTGTGCATTCGAAACGTAGCGAGAATTTTTTATTACGTTGGCGCCTACTGTAATGCTTGTTGTAGACCAACTTCATTTAGCTCTGCGCCGCTGGGTAATGACCTCGAGCCGGCTAGAACTTGCTAGTTTGAAAACAAAAAAGTCGTTAAATAAGTCACATGGTGTTCTTGTAAAGTAAAAGTAAAATGGCTTGTTAAGTTGACACAGCCCCAAAGGGCCAAAGCCGAGCTTCTCTCAATCTCTTGGCTTGTGCGCTTCTAATTTGCGCACAAGAGAAAGGGACCTACAGTTTAACGCTGAATCCTAACGGCAGTTTGAGAAGCTTTTCATGGCTAATTACTACAAAGCTGGCGCCAACAGCAGAGAGGGGTGACCGGGTGTAAAGTTTATTCAAAGAAAAAACTTTTTCACTAGATGTTCCGAGGCGGGATCGAACCCACGACCTTTTGCACAGCGGTCGCGCACACTAGCCGCTGAGCCACCCGGCCACCTCATGGTGTTCTTGTGGGAAGCTTATTTTGGAGTCACATCAAGTTTGAATATCGAGCTCAAGTCAATCTCGGTCATTTTTTAGGCAATCCTTTTCGGATTGAATGTCAAGCTTAAAACAATTTTGGTCCTTCTTGATTTGATCCAACTGAGGGATCAAGTCGAGTTCGAATAACAAGGTAAAATCAATCCTTGTTAAACTCATGGTCTCCTGAGCTAAATACGGGATCAAGACAAGAATTCTGAGACTGAAATTACGTTATCAAGACAATCTTTTCGTACTTAGAGTATGAAAATCCAGGATTGACCGACTTTTGACATTGATTTTGGTTCACGGAAGTTTTCTTTGTGAGCGTCTTCCTACTCGAGGTGAAACAGCTAGCCATTAACGCTAAGAATTTTATGTTAAGAATGAACTGCACAAGAAGAAAGTTGAGCTCGCTATCAACGGACTATTTTCATCCTACGTACTACTTTCATCAGAGCTGCAGAGAAACTGTTAATGAGTGTAGCTCAGTACGATTTCGTACCCTCCTACCAGCTGCCACCACCACTAAATGGAAGAGCTCGTTTATTTCCCCCTATTTCCTGGTGTTTTACAAAAACAATTGTGCTGTTCGGCTTAGGCCTTTTGGTCTTTTGACGATTTAATCTAAGATCTGAGTTGCGAACTGATCCTAAAATGATTTGTCCTGTTTAATATTCTGAACCAAAGTTTAAGCAAAATTTTTGTGAATTTTAGCCCTGGTATTATTCCTCGAGTTAACATCGCTTTTAGTTAATTAAAGCTGTGATTCTCTAAAGCTCTATTAAAAACTTTGTCTCAATCTCAATCCGCGCGACAAGGCAAGCACGTTGTCGTCTTTTTGCTGCCGAAATATGCAGCAAAGTGTAAAAAGAGTAATAATATAATAAATAAGTGCACTTTATACATTCAAATCAGTTGATTTTTTTCTTTTTAATGTACTCTCATAAATTTTAGGTGCATTTTGTATTTAATTTTTTATTAGCGGGTATTAAAATTACAGCCATCGGCAGTCAAATTGCGGGCAAAAGACCCATCAAAACGATTTTTAAGTGCGATTGTTGCAGACGATTAGTGTGAGCAGCTTTCCAATTTGGTACATTTGAACTAATATTTGTAACTAGAATTCGACTCTCTGAGATCAACATTTTTATTAGTTTAATGACTTTTGCAAACTATTTAATTTTTGCCTCATAGTAAAAAGAAATAAACGATTTTCTGTCTTTTTCATTTACACCAATTAATCATTTTTTTATGGCTTTTTCTCCCACACTTTCCCTTTGATTGCAGAATCCAACGTCGCTTCATGTGGCAAGAGATGAACAATTCGGTAATGGGCAGCCTCATGGGGCGCATGTTCCATGGCGCACGCGCCATGAAGTCCATGATCACAGATCTCCTGCCAAGCACAGCGAGCTATGCCAAAAACATGATGGAATTTCTGCCCACAGAGACAACGCGAGTTAAGTACATTATCAGGAATCCGAATAACAATAAGCCCATGAAAATTATCAAAATGCGTGGCTCACCCAAGAAAGTGGTCAAGCTGCGAATGCCCATACCCAAACCGGCGGTAACAGAACCCACACACTATAACTATGAACAGCGAATGCGGCAATTGGAAAAGGAACAAGAATTGATTGTAGAGGGAAAGTTGCCCATGGCCAGCGATGAGGCCATAATGGATAAATATTTCAAAAAGAAGCCGAGAAGTAATGAAGTTGTTACAGGCAAAATAATGGAGTATCAAAGCTGGAAGCCGGTTTACAAAGCAGGAGAGCAGCCAAGCTCTTTTGTCACCATACGTCCTCAGGCATTGACCCAGTTGCACACGGATATATCTAGCGATCCTCATGAGTTTCTGCCCAAGCCCGAAAAATTAGTGGGACATGAGTATGGCAGCGAGCAGGAAGAGGAGAATGAGTTGGCCAAGCAAATGGGACATCGCTATGAGGTGACCGAACATACAGGCGAAGAAAGTAGTGAAGTTCAAGCGGTTGCATCAATGGAAAGTGGTTTTGTGCCCAGTAAAACATATCGAAGTCAGCCCATTTCCAAGCCCAGAATTCGTCAGCATAGTGGGAGTAGCTTAAGTAACTCCTCCACTACCACCACAACTACCACCGAAGCACCCAACTATCCGCCCGCCTATTTGAAAAAATACCGCGAAAGAGAAGCAGCTGCTGCTGCCAGCACAAGTAGACCGAGGAAGCAGCAAAGAACACCAAAGGAACACGTGATCATTACCTTGAATGGCGATTCGTTGGAAGACGCTGCCACCCATCCACCGCCGTTTGCCATGAGCAGCCTACGTGCGCGTCTCCAGGACCAACAGAGAAGACAGAAAAATCAACAAAAACAACAACTGGAGGAAGAAGAACTTGAGGCTGTACTGGTGGATGCCATGCACGGTGATAAATGGCCAATGGAGGTGCAACACAGCAGCTATCAATTAACCAGCCCCATAGGACCAAGTGCAGTGGCCTTTGAACAGCCCATGAAGTTAGCCAAGAATTCAGAGTACAAAAGACAACATCGTGAAAGTATGAGACAGCGCGGGAGTGTAAAGTTTGGTGACAAACCCAATTATGATGAAATATAGAGGGGGGTGATGAACACGCTTGGTTCATGTTAAGAAATTATCGTATTACATTTAGTTGCAACCAATTGGGCAAAACAGTTTTCGGAACAATTCTTCGATAGAACATTGCAAATTTATATCAATAGTACGAGATTGTTCATTGGTTTCACTTTAGCTACACACAAATTTAGGAAAATTTTGGAAAAATTATACGATAGCTCAACATTACTTCATCGAAATAATCGACCTATGATATCGATAATTATCAGTAAAGCTTAAGCAACCACTTTAACTTTTCGTTCTAAAAATTTATTTTTTTATGGTGATCGTGTGTATCGACTATCATTTTGCCACTTTGCAAAGCTTTGGCAGGTAAATTTTAAAGAAGTTTATTATAGAAAAACCTTTATAAAACAGATTTCTCACAATTTTCAATGCAGATATAACATCTGTTCAATCAATCGAATTCTTTCAATTATCAAAAAACTCTCAACAAAATCTTTTTCTACCAAATCCCATCAACCTTAATCCAGCTCTGAACAGATTTTATATTAATTTTATTATTTGATATTTATCGAATTTCAAATATTCTTTTCATTTAGCTAAAAAAATTATAAAAACTTCCAAAAATTTCTATATTTATAAATACTAGACTAGTTTTTCCACATTGCGCTTTCGATCATTTTTGTCTATCGTTTAATTTTTAATTGAAATTCTTGGAAAAATGTTTCATTAATCTGTTCTAAAAAACGATTTATTTAATATTTATTGATAGATATACAATAATCGGCAGAATTATGTTGACAAAAAAATTTCATAAACCATTATATCTTATAAACAAAAAATTCTAAAATTTTGAAATTTTTATCGAATACAGGTATGAAAGTAAGCTTTCAATAAATCATAAGAAGTCCACAATCAGCTGCTTGGATTAAAAAATATTAATCGAATTGTCCAAATAAGAGTTGGCATAAGTATTTTGACAAGATTTCAAAATTGATTTATTCTCAGCACAGCACCTCAAATGTTAAAAGAATGATTTTAGACAAGTCTTTCTTGCTGATCCCGAATCTGGTTTTAAAAACTCTATATCTCCAATGGTAAATGGCTCATTTTGCCAATTTTTAAGGACCAAATATTCTAGAAAAAAAGGATAGTCTTAAAAATTGGATTTTTTTATGGCTTAGAACTTGTTATTATCGGTTAAATGTGAATTATTTCTTAATATATAAGTTCGTGATCGATCTGCAAAGTTTGAGCGTTTTGTATGCAAATTTTTTGTTTTTTTTACAGTGTAGTTTTTAAAGCAAAATGCACCATATGCAATACAAATCGGTAATACTTGGCAGATCGATCACGAACTTATATCTTATGAAATTATTAAGGCATATATCACATTTAAGAGATAAAAGTAAGTACTATACCATGAGTAAATCAAACTTTTAAAGATATTCTTTTTTCTAGAATATCTGGCTCTTGGAAATTGGCCAAATTAGTTATTTTCTGCATTTTCATGTCTAATTTACAGATAATCCATTGGAGACATGGAGTTTCTAAAGCCAGATTCGGGTTCGGCATGAAAAACTTGTCTAAAAGCAATCATTCTTTTAACATTTGAGGTCCTGTGCTGAGAATAAATCAATTTTGAAGTCTTGTCAAAATACTTATGCCAACTCCTATTTGGACAATTCTATAAATATTTTCTAATTCAAGCAGCTGATTGTGGACTACTTATGATTTATTGAAAGCTTACTTTCATACCAGTATTCGATATTAATATCAAAATTTTATATGATGTATGTTTATGAAGATGTTTATGAAAGTTTTTTTTGTCAAAATAATTCCGCCGACTTGTTTATATCATCAAGTTATTTCTAGAACTAACTTCTTAACTGTTAACGCTTTTCCCAGTTTACTATAACTTTCATTAAAAAATTTAGAAATATATATTTATCAAAAATTGTATTTTCAAAATATTTCGATATCTATCGATTGTCATATTAAACATATTGTATAGAATTCTTCGATATATCAGTCTCTGTTCGCATTTTCGAGTAAAATTTAAAAGTAAAACGGTTACAATTCCAGATCGTTTTCATTTTGGTGTTTCCGTTTCCGAGTGAAATATAAATCGATTATCTTTTCGTTCGAATAGTTATAGAATTCAAGTTCAGCTATAAGGCAACCTTAAGGGTACTGTATACCTTCAGACAAATTTTTTTTCTTTGCTTAAATTATGCGTTAGGGTGTTAAAGACATTTCCTTAAAATTTTAAGTCCAAAAAAAAGTGTTTTTTTTTGAGAATTTTTTACGTGGAGGTAGGTCGGTATCGTCGTATTTCGAAAAAAAAATGCTGTCAATATTTTTTTGCAAATCAACTGTTGTTTCCGAAAATATCATTAAAAAACACAAAAAAGTTAATAAATATTAATTTTGTATTAAATAATATGAAAATTTTGCAAAATCATACTTTTAAATTTTCTTACGTTTTCTTACGATAATTTTTTAACCAAGTTTTTACGTTCTTTGACGCAAATTTCGCGGGAACTACTTTACCGATTTTGATAATTTTTTTTGATCTCTTCTCGGTTAAAGCTAACAACTGCATCAAATACATGTTTTAAAACCATTTAAAATAGTTTTTATTTTATCGAAAACAGTTGTCGAAACTATAAACACGATTATCTCGAAACCATTTTTTTCAAAATGGTTACCCAAATAAAACAAGGAACTGTGTACCGATTTTCAAATTTTCTTTTTTAAAATACTCCTAATATTCACTATTCTGGTCGGAACCAAAATATTTGGGATCAATGAAGGACCAATGAAGGGGGGGAAAAGTAGGTCGATTTTCGAAATTTTGACTTTGAAGCCCCATAACTTCGTTATTTTTTGAACGATCCCAAATATTTTGGTACCGACTAGAATTGTGAGTATTAGGAGTAATTTAAACAAATAAGAAAATCGGTCCACAGTTACTTTTTTATTTGGGTAACCATGAGCCTATGATTTTAATTTTTGATCAACTTTGAACAGGAATACAAAAACAAACGCAGCAGCAACAACAACAAAAATTTCTAAATTTAATTTAACCGATTGCCTATCGAATGAAAAAACCGCTTTTAAATATCACTCTTTTTTTTTTTTGTAGTTTAATTTTTTGTAAACCTTTAAAAAAATGGCACCTGAAGGTATACAGTACCCTTAACAATTTCGATCAGCACTGGGCATGCGCTAATTCGGAATTGCGAGCAGCTCGGTTTCATTTCGATCGTTTTTGAATTCAATTTCTGACGTACAAGTTTAAAAAAGTTATTTTAAATCAAGTTGAACGCTCAATATATCGGCCCTGTTCCGAATTCCGAGTCGGTTTTCGTGTAAACGTTTGCATATACAGTTTGAACTTAACAATGTTATATGAAAGGTGACAAGCATTTCAACAGTTACTAGATTAGGCTTGATGAAAATCGGAATTGCTTAAGGGGTTAGGTGGGTTTCAAAGGCTTAAAACAGGTACATTTTTATTATTTAACCATTTTTTTATTATTTTTTTATTTAACCAACAAAATTTTTCATTCCATCAATTTACCATATAAAAGGTATATATTTTATAAGTAAATTGTGAAATTTTCATTGAAAAATATTAAGAATTAAGGCGTGGACACGTCTTCTCCTGTGACCCGTCAAAAAAAAGTACCCTCGGCGTAGTCAGGATAACTCATGACAGATTCATCTGAAATGCAAAAACCAAATATTTTCTGTTAGTAGATGCTTAAAGCTCGTGCTTGGACGAAGGAAAAACAAAAAAAAATTGCATTTTTGGCGGCGTTGGGTACAAAAACCCTCTTTTTGAGTAAAATTTGCACCCTTCATGGCCTTGAAAAATCACTTAAAAAAAAAAAAATCCTTCGTTCAAGCACGAGATAATGTTGTTTTAAAGAAGTGTGCAAAATTTGAAAGAAATCGGTTCATAAGTTTTCGAGAAATCGTGACTACTGATTTCCAAAACGTAGTTTCGAGAAAAACGCGATTAAAGATTTACATTCACGCTGACGTAGCCTGATGGGTAGAACATCCGAAGGCTATATCTCTTAGAATATTACTCAGATCGTTTTAAAACTTTGAGAGAATATTCTAAGCATATTGAATTATAGGATAAGCAAAAAAAAAATCAATTTTTTTGAAACCCACCTAACCCCTTAAGCAGCTGAAACCGAGTGCTCAATGCCAAGTGGATTCAATTCGTCAAAAAGAAAAGACCTGATCTAGTAGACACAGACATTCTGTTTACTTTTCATATAAAATTTTGAACTATAAAAAGCAACGTTTACACGAAAACCGACTTGGAATTTGGAACAGGGTCGCAGTCAAAATCTCGACAATATTTGACATGTTAAAGTAAAAATACAAGCAAAATGATTAGAGTCACCGTTGCCAAGAAAATTGCCATTTACTTTTTATTTCACTGACTCTTAGGCAAAACTTTTGAAACCGAAAACCTTGATCGTTTTTCGAAAACGAAAAAAGCTACCAATTTCGATTCCGCATGATCTGATTGAAATCGAAAACGGGAACAGGCCTGATTATTAGATACATATTATGACATCAGCCCAGTTCTGATTTGAAGCCAGAGTTGCACTAGACAGTGTATCTAAATCACAAATCATTTGAATAAGAGGAATTAAGAACAAAGCTGTATAACATTTAATGCTTTCTTTCAGAGGTTCTCTTTAATTTTTCACAACTTTATTTTCATCCAAACATATCTATACATTTTACGATATTATCAGACTAGAGCTACAGTAAACCATTTTTATCAAATATGTTGCAAAAACCCCAATTAACCAAAGAGCCAAACAATTAGTTAAGCTTAGGATAAGTTATGTATAATTATGAAATTAATTGTCTAGTATTTAAGCCTACAAATTTAAGCTTGTAAAATAAAAGTATGCTTGTAAAAAATCATTTCATAAAACCAATTTCCCCCCTTTATTTCAAGTCAACGTCAATGCCCTGTGGACACGCAACAATGCAACATTGCGAGACCGAACAATTTATTTTTATTTTTTGTTTAAAAATCATTTTAATTAATGCCGCTGCGGTTTATCGCATTTCTTTTGGCGTATCGCATTGCATTTGACAACTAATTTAAAAACTTTACATAGCCTTGAAGCTAGCTGACCCCGCGACTGGCTAGCAGGGGAGAAGGGAACGAGGACTAGTTACAACCAAACCGTCTACAAAGTAGGTTAAACCTGCTATAAATTCCAACAGCAGGCAGAACAAAAGCCATAAGACACTGTAAGCTTCCCTCCTCAGAGAGATACAAACACACACACACACACACTCATACAGAAACACAAAGAAAAGCGCATTTCCACTTTGAGTGCGGTTTTTAATCAACTAAAGCAGCGGCTGGCGACAACAACTGAATTAAAAAGCCAGTGGACTGCCCACTAAAAATGTTGGAATAAAACAGAACAAGAGGGGCGGCGGTGGGCAATGGGGATGTGGAGAAAACGCGATAAACTTTAAATGAAACGACATGTCGACTTAAGAGGGTCTCAGATTGGAATGTAGATAGTTGGCGGCAGCTTAAAAAGTGCACTAAGATAACGCAATGGTCGAACGAAACAAATACAAAATACCCTTCTGGGCAATTTATTTTCTAAATGAGATAACCCACTTATAGATAGAGGTTACTTGAGACGTTAACGGGGTGACTTTAAGCCTCAAGTCAAGGTAAAGTTGGAATTGTTGGATAAGACTTTAACTAAGCCCTTTACTTTTCAATATGCACCTCCGGCTTATTGAATTGCAAGAACTTTAACTCTTGACATTTCAATAGAAGCTAGTCCTAATTCCAGGAAAAATTCCTTTATTTAATGTTGAACAGTTTGGTATATACTCTTTCCACCTACTGACAGTTGCCAAACTCGCCCGGGTATCTCTTCAAAGTTGGCTTCATTCTGGCACTTGACGCCTGCTCAATTTTCACCAACTCGCATTTCTAACGCATTTTTGCTTTTATTTTACTGTTAATTTGATTTCATTTTCGTTGTTGGTCTTTTTGGTATTTTTGAAGAACTTTTCATGTGGATAATTAAACAGAATGCCAGAAAAAGGAAGAACAAGAGGAGAACACAAAGAAAAGGCGAAAACGAGTGAAAAACCGCATTGAAGCGTTCTTTTTTGTTATGTGTGCCACTATGTTTCCTTTCATTTCGTTTCATTATAAGTATAACATTATTTTCATTTTGTTTAATACTCAAAGCACTTTATTTGCGGTTGAGCGTAACAAAATGCTGTACCCTTTTCGTTTTTTGTGGAATTTCGTAAAGACTTACAGCTAATTAAATGCGGCGAAAAATCCATTGCAAAATTTGTAAAGTTAATTAAGACTCCGAAATCTAACTTAATTATGTAAAATGCATGGGGAAATTCAAGTTAGAAAGAGAACTTTGAAGGGTACCCAACGTTAAGACAAACGTATGAAAATAATGAGCGAATTTATTTTCCCAAGAATATTTACATTATGCTGTTGCTTTCTTTCTTTAAATTTTGGATTAGTGTTGTAAGGAAATTCATGGAAATTAAGGTAATAGTTATGATTTTTGTAATAATGTGTGATTTTTAACACGCTTATATTAGCTTCACGTATATGTATGTAAATATTTAAGCGTGTTAAGAAGTATGCTGCAAAAATCGAGCATAACATTCAGCCTACAAGTATGCTGCAACAAATATGCTGCAAACATTTTTAGTTCGATTTACTATTAAAGCGTGTTTTTAGTTTTTTAAACTATATTTTATTATTAAAGAGGGTTATATAAATGAGTAGAGGTTGTACTGGTATATAAGGTAAGTTCAGCAAAATAGGTAAGTAAAGCTAACTCTGGAGTGTTTTCTTAAAAGCTATAAGGTCGACAGGATGTATCCTCTGGAGTCTTCTTCTGGATCTGATGCCGTTGATTCTGCGCCTTCTAAGTAGACTTTTGGCCAGTTTGTTGGGGTGACACGTCACTATCGATATATAACGTTGATAACCTCCGTTGGTTTCTCTCTCCGTTGGTTAGCGACCTTTCTAATTATTAGAATGTTGATGTTTTGCCGGCTCGAGGTCAAGAGTGAAAACACAAAATTAAATTTGTCAATCGGGGGTGTCCTGGAAATCTCTAGAGATTTAGGCTTCGGTTGGTTTGCAAATCGCTAGTGAAATCCGTCGGTGTCCCAGAACTTCGAGAGATTTCGTTCAGGTCGAAAGTCTAGTTCGAAAGTCGAGTTCGAAAGGAGTGTGCATAGGATTATGGTCCTACTACAAAATCAGTGCTGATATATTGCGTGGGTTCGTGAATTCGCTATTGATTGGATAATGTATTGGCTGGTTTGTGTATAGGATGGTTTGCCAAAATCTCCCAACAAAATACGAGAGCTTTGAAACCAACCGAAAGAGATTTCTAGGACACCGAGAATTGGTTTTGGGTTGGAATTTGGTTGGAAGAGATTTCTGGGACACCGCCGAATATGTCAATTATGACACACCAACGGATAAGAGACTTAACTACAAAACGGACACTGAAAACTGTGCTCATCTTTACAGACATCTCTTAAACAAATAACAACTCAGTACTGAACTCCACGTCAAGCGGTACAGACGTGTTATAAATTGTATGTAATATGTTCACGGTCTTTTGTTTAAATGTATTAAATTAATTGGTAAATTGTTTTTGTAGTGTCCCTGAAGACGGAGGCCGACGCGCATCCGAAATATATTGGAAATAAAACCAAAATTTAATTTTGAGTTTTCACTCTTGACCTCGAGCCGGCAAAACATCAACATTCTAACGTTGATAACTTTACATTTGGGGTGCGCTTAAGAAGCTTTTTCATGGATAGTTACTTCACAGCTGGCGGCAATTTTTCGTGAAGGTAGCCGGTTGAGTAAAAGTTCTTAAAGAAAAGCTTTATTGTTAGATGTTCCGAGGCGTGATCAATCTTACGACCACGCGTACAGCAGTGTACCTGCACACTACCCTCTGCACCACAATCGTTTGCAACAAAGAGGCTATGATGAGTAACGTTATTGTTCATTTTCCTCACATAGCAATTACCGTCCTGCAGTGCTTCTGAAAACTATTGTCTCTTATTTGAAGCTGACCAGCACTGGTTCCTAATTAGGTAGTTTATTTGTTTGTTTCTTTTTAAAATTGATGTGTCAAATATTTTATTCATTTCTGTTAGTTCATGATGGATTATTGACTTTTTATTGGCTCTTCTGAAAATGTGGTACATTACAGGCATACCGACTGCATTTTGGGTAAATTAGTTTTTGCCTAAATTTACAAATATTTCGGGTGGGGTGATGCCATTTTTGAGGCATCGTACGAAGTATTCGTCGCTCTGAGTGAGATATTTTCTTCATCGTTCATACATGATGTGGTGCCATTATCGACTCGGACTATTTCTGTAGTATTATACAGGTTTTAATTAGAAATATATTTTAGGAAGTTGGCTCTGGGGTCTCTATACATTGACGTGCACGCCCTTAAGACTTTGCTTTTAAATGTCCTAAGCCTTTCCATGTAGGATGGATATTGTTTTTACCATATCTAAAATCCTTACGTTGGAATAGGTCTAAATTGGGATTGGAAAATTATAGTTTTAATTCTGCTGTCTACCAGTTTGCTTCCGAACAACTTTTTATAGGCATAGTACGCGTTCGATGTTTTCTTGATTTGTAGATTTACATGTTGGTTATTGTAAAGAAATTTTACCTACATAAAACACCTAAATATTTGACTTTTCCGGTAAGTGGAATAAGAGAGTTAATATTGGTTGAGATTTGGAACTTTTTGGATCGGAAAAGAATACTTTTACAATTGTTGCTGTTCATGGTTGAGTGCCAATCAAGGGCAAGGCTTTCTATCAGACTATAGTTGTCGTCAGAGTGATAAATCACAATATCGTCAGGAAAGCCTATTATCTTGTCAACTTTTTGTATGTAACGGGCAGAAGGAAGCATCTCTGATATCATAAAGTATATATATTCTTACTCAGCATCAAGAGCCGGGTCGATATAGCCTAAGCCATAGTCTGTCCGTCTATCCGTCTGTCGGTAAGACCACCAAGATCTCAGAGACTAGCTTCCTACAAATTGTAAGATATCGTGCTCATATTTTGCACAATAGTGTAGTCTATAATCTCTCATAAAATTGGATTGGATAATAAATGGCAGATAATTTAGATAATGGATAATTTAGAGCAGTACACGCTGTTTGGTAAACAAATGTTGAAATGTTTACATTAATGTGAATGCGCTGTTAATTCCCCTGAGTAATTGGTATATCGAAATTGGGAAATAGTCCGGCTTTATGTTATCATAAATGTTAATGCTTTTTAAATTACATAATTAATAGCTATGAAACACTTCCTGTACTGAGTAACGCGTATATCATAGTTGAGCAAGACCGACTTTTCTACGCGAACTGGTCCCTCAACTTTAAAGCTATCATTGCACTCGTTGCAAAAACAACGAGTGTATTAGCAAACTATTTATGCACTTTAATTAGAAATTGGTCAAGCTATTTAATAACGTAAAGAAGATTTTAAAATTTTTTTAGATGTAGTGGAACATTTTTCCACTTTTGAAAAGATGGAAAAAATTACTTCAAAGGCAAAGTTAAATGCACATCTCTCAAAAACCATAGCTACAGACCTCATTTCTTTCCCCGAATAAAATGGTCATTTTAAAATACGAATTTATAAATAAGAAAAAAAATTAATTATAGGTATAAAATTTTTTTGTAAACTTCCATACTTTTCCTAATTTTTAATATTTAGCTTAACTAAAAAAAATAGCGTCTTTACTTAACAAAAGTTAAAGATATCACAATTTAAAAAAACCATCACTTCATTCCAACCAACTAAACGACCCAGGTCGGTAAGAGAACTTTTTATTTCAAGTTCTAACCAATTGTTACCAATTGAAAAACTGACAAAAAAATGGTTTTTAAAAATGAGTGAGTCTAGTTCTTTTCAAATTTTTTTAAAGATTCTTATAAAAATCGCCAATTTTGATCAAAATATTAAAGTTTTGAGTTTACCGATATAATTACGCCCTTTTTGTGGGCGTAACCCTAAGAACTATACGTCAAAAAAATCTTTGAGGTTTCCAGGTTGTTATGATACAAAAATTTGTGGATAACTCGAATGGATCAAGAGTTATGATTTATGCAACGTGTTTTGGGAAAACGAGCCACTGTGCGTTCCTTACTTTTCGGTGCTTCCTGAAGAAACACAACTTTTGTTATATATTTGGGGGCAGCATACGCTGTTTGGTTACATAATGTTAATATGTTAACATTAATGGTAGTGCTCTGTTAACTATGAAGTCTCGCCATTAAAATATCAGTGTTCCTATTTCGCTGCAATGTTTTTAAATTATATTCAAACAATGTATAATGCTTTTCAAATATATAAAATGATTTTTGATGTGAAACATCTTTATGGTATAGAAGATTTTAGCAGGGGTAAAATTTGAATTCAGCGTCACGCGTCACGCTGACGGCATATTTGGGGGTGTTGTTGTTAAGCGTTTGGCACACAACCGCACCGAGTACTGAGTATTGAGAACTAAGAACAGAGTAATAAGTGTCAAACACCGAGCATCGAGCGCCTAGAATCGAGTACTGAGTATCGAATACGATGTATCGTGTTTTAAGTATCTAGAATTTAAAATCGAGTACTACTGAGAATCGAGTACTTAATATCGAGTACTTAGAATCGAGTACTGAGTATCGAGCATAAAGTATCGACTACTAGGTATCGAGTACTGAGTATCAAGAAGTTAGTAACTAGTACTTGGCTGTGAGTACTTCATATCGAGTACTTAGTATCGAGTACTGAGAATCGAATACTGGGTATCGAGTACTTAATATCGAGTACTTAATGTAGAGAGTGAGTATCGAATACTGAGTATCGAGTACTAAGTATCGACTTGAAAGTATTTTCTACAAAGTATCGAGTAGTCAGTAACGAGTGCTTAGTATCGAGAACTGAGTATAGAGTATTGGGTATCGATTACTTAGCATCGAGTACTTAGTATTTAGTACTATGTATTCAGATTTGTGCACTGAGTATCGAGTTTTGAATATACTTTTCATAGTTTAAGTTTCCTCCAAAAATCCGGGCTCCAGGCCCCTCTCATAAGTCCGGGCTTTGACTTATATATGGCCATTGGCCATAATTAAAGTTTATGTGCATGCTAAATCAATCAATTGCAATTAGGCGACATAAATTTTCCGCGCTTCTAAGATCAGGCCTTAACTCATAACGTTCAGAGAAATATTTCGAGCAAACACACAATTCTAAATTGACGTCTTCTTTGCTAAACAATTCTGAAGTCGCACTGCAGTTCTATTCCATTCTGAGAGCCATAATTTATCATATGTTAAATTAGCAAAAAATATCATGATTTCGATCTACACACGAAATTTGTCTATGAATTCTTTATCCACAGTCGACATTATTCCTCACTGGAATAAATGCGGCAACACCAAAAAGCTGTCCAATTAACAACTTTTTGTTTGTTTGACATTTTAATTTATTTATTTTATTTAAATAAAAGATTTTGCTGCAAAACTAAAGTTTGAGCTGTTTAAGTGCTGTCGCATGCAGTCAATTTGTTCATTTTTATTTTAATTCTTTTGTGCTCAGTGTGTGATTCTGGCAAATGCTGCATAAATAGGAACAATCAAGCCAGACCCAGTGTGTGGTATTTGCAATTGGTTGTGTGTCGGCACACACTGACTGGGCCAAAAGCCTAATAATATTTTCTCAACACTCAAATAAGAATCATTTAGTTTTCTATTTGTTTAAAAATCCCCCCTTCTCTGGAACAATTTAGAGTTTTGCAAATGAAAGAAATCATAAATTCATGGCATAAACATAGTAAATGAGAACTCATACCCAGGGCTCAACTCGAGAAATGTGACTTTTCTTGATGGTTTTACTAGCTTTGGTAGCTGCTGCTCGAAATTTACTTTTAGATGAGCATTCCAAGGGAGCCAAGCGTCAACCCATTCAATTGTGGCAGCTGCCACTTCCTGCCACTGGAGTTTGGTTTTGTCTGCCGCTGGGCTGCAATCGACCAAATGTGCTTCAATAGTTTTCTAATGGACTTCATCCGCCATTTAATGCACATATACACATCGCACCCTCGCACCAACGCACACACTTACTGCGGCATTCCCGGCTGCAGCGGCAATTGAAGTCCGAAAAAGGCGCACACGTTGGCAGCTTGCGAAGATTAATGATCAATGCAGGCCATGGCCAGGTCCAGAGTCTCCTAGACCCCGGCCGCATGACGCGATAATATGCGATTTGGTGCCTGGCCTCCGTGCACGAAGCGTATCAATAAAAATCGCTTTCCTCCTCTGACCGAACAGCCAGCCAGCCAGCCTGCCTGCCTGCCAGATGCTGCTCCTGCTATTGACAGAGCAATCGGTGAACGACAGCTCTCAAGTGTAGCGGGTAGGGAGTAACACAGAGCATTGAGTTGCGTTTAAATGAAACGACTTCTCAGCCATTTGGCATGCATGAAGTTATTTAATAAAAATTGAATAGCTTTTTGTTTGTGTTTTTTGGTTATCGACATTAGCAGTCAATCGCTTTGGAAAACTCGTTTCGAAAGCCATCAAAATCAATGCATAAAACGAAATGAAAAACGAGCAGGTGGAAATGAGAAACCGAGGTGCTTCTTGGAGATAAATGGCCGAGAAAATAAACTAAAGATTATGGATAAATTTACCCCCACCCCACCCATTAATTCATACCAAAATTTTCCCAAAAGCCTGACATGTATTGGCCCCCAAAGACCAAAAATTTATAGCCTGCTTTTTAGGGTAAAACCAAAATCAATTCGTTCGCATTAAATGCAATATTCATTAAAATTATGCAGGTGCTCATAGGCCTGACGCCTCCCAGCTCCTGCCGCATCAAAGTCAGGCCACAGCTGGCACAGCAAACCCAATTCCCCAACTCGAAAGATGCCTAGATGAGATGCACTGATGTGAGTTTGTTGTTGGCGCATTTAGCATTTTGTGCAAAATCCGCTCAGAGCTGCAAATTGCGCTGCGTTTTATACCAACTTTTATGTGGGTGAAGCAAGCCAGAGGAGCACTCTCTCTCGCAACTTGCACATATGCCTGCAGTAATTGCCGCCGTGCCGCTGATTACACTTCAACAGCCGCCACACACAGACGCCGACGCTGACGACGGCGACCCACAACAACTTCTCGTTCGCTCATAAACTTCGCACACATCCCGGCCAGCTTCATTCTGGCGCCCGCTGGGCTTTTAACTGCGCTAGTTTCTGGGAATAAACTCACAGACATACGAGTGGTGTACTCGTTCTTACAGCTGCTGCCATTAAAACACCCAAATGATGTGCATACCGACAAAGTTGTCACTTATGAGATAAGAAATGCAATTTGTTCCTTGAGGGGTAATGTGTGGAAGGGTAAAGCGAAAATTAGGCAAAGTCTTATGTGTAACAAATTTCAACGACGATTTCCAATTAATCGTAACCATTTCGAATTCCAATTGGGTCACTTGTTCTGGTCAAGAATATTTGTCCAATTGAAACCAACCGCTCAAAGCCAAGTAAATGTTTAGAAACCCAACTGGATTCATGAGATACAACCATTCATGAGATACAACCATTAACATTAATGATCTCTTAATTAACATAAGGAATGGCAATTAATTCATTCCCTGAGTCACGGGTATATTGACTTTCGAATATGTCTGGAGGTCAACCGTATTAAAGTTGTTTGGTTTCTGTATGCTTTAAAGCCAAAGCGTTCTTTTCTGGTTCCTAAATTTAATTCAATAGCTTAAAAAAGGTGTTTAAGAAAATTAAGAACCAAAAATAAAATTTACTAGCAATTTTTCCCAAATTTTCCAAATTGATTTTTTGAGATTACATGACAAAAATGTCTTAAACTTCTTCAATTTTCAAGCTACCGACATGTTTTGCCACTCAAAATGTTTGAAAAAGATGAGGCTATTACAATTATTTTTTTTTCAAAATTTTCGAAGCATGGGTCTTTTTTGCTAGGCTAAGTTTTTGAAAGAAAGCAATTTTTTTGCAAAGAAAGGTTGGAAAAAATAATTTTACAAAATTATTTTCAGGAGGCCTTTTGAAACCTGAACATTAAAAAAAAATCGCAAAGCTCTATCTTAAACTGTTTTCGAGTTATTTAAAATTTAAAAAAATCGAAATTTGAACCTTTTAAGGGCAGAACATTCGCAAAAGAGTTCCAATAAAAATGAAATCTTGGGGTAAAGCTTTTTTTATAATAAGCTTACTTTGGTCCAATTTTTATCCCATTCGAAGACATCATCTCAAAAATATTTTTTTTTTGCTTTATTACAAAAGATCTCTTGCAGAGAGCGCCGAAAAGAATGCTACGGTTTTTTGATAACCGCAAATATACGGTTAAGGTGATAAAACAAAATTAATTTGATCATAGGCAGGTTTTCTGAATATGGTAATATGGCCGAGGTTTTCTGAATATGGTAATTTTGACGGTTCTCAAAAAAATACGATTACCAAGTTAATTTTACCCATAGATTAAAATTATTATATTAGAAGACTATGTATTTCGACAAAAAAAAAATTATAGCTGGATTTTCTCCTATGATTTTAATTTTAAAATGGTTTCGACTGTACTACTTTATTCTGATGTTTCGATGTTTTTATCCAGAATTCCGAGTGGTATTAAGCATCCCTGCTTAAGCCTCTCGAAAATAAGTAGGTACTGGTTCGGTTCGGTGTTTCACACAGTTTCTGAACCTCCGGTTCAGTTCATTACATGGTTTTTGGAGCTAACTGAGCTGCGGTTTCGGTTCGGTGCAGTGGTTCATAAAGGCACATTATGAAATATTATGATTTTTTGGGAATTTAATTCCTATAAACCATTTAAATATCTTCGAATAAGAACCTTATAAGAATGACCAAAAATTGTGAAGTCGGATTTTTAGGATTCGTCTATAAGTTCTAGGAATGCACTTCGATAACGAAGAATGTCGGCTAGAAAAAAATACGAATTATGCATCTTACACGCCCTATTAATCGTATGAGAAAAAACTATCCTGGCTAAGAATAAATGAAGGCCCTTTCATGGGCTAGAAAATTTTTTTTAATATTTTTTTTTGCATATTTTTTTTTTCGAAATTCGGAGAACTTTTAGAGATATGGCTATTTTTGTGAAGCAAAGTGTTTGCCTGATCCACGCATTCACAAAATACTTAAAACTTTAAGCCAGGGATGCAAACCGGTTCTGAACCAAACCAACCCGCTTTTTTCAGCTGGTGAACCGAATCATAAACCGAACCGGCGTCCCTTCGAAAATGCTGAACCGAACCGAAAACCACAAATAGAAACGGTTTGGTTCGTTTCAGTTTACTGACGAGTTTCAAGACGCACAAATTTTGGGAATTTTGATCGAATTGCTACGATAAGTCCTTATCAATGCCGGATTTAAGTAGCACCCAACCATTTTGAAACATACAATTGTCCACCGACCTCTGAATATGCGTCATAAGTTATCATTTCCTCTTTGAAAGTTGCTAATCGATTTGTTTGCATATATCATTTCCTGTACGGGACGATATTCTCATTAGTCTGTCGAGCTTCTTCACCATAATCCAGCAAGAAGTACAGCTATTAAAGTGATATCATTATGGACGAAGCAAGCACATCCAACTACTCAAACTTTTCAATTCTCTAGGAATTCAGTATCGAAATGGTCGAAAAGTCACATATCACTTTAGAAATAACAAAAGTTCGGGGAAAAGACACTACAGGTGAGCTTTAATATTTTAAAAAGGTTTCGGTATAAAACAGCTTCCTTTGAGAAAATTTTCAATATTTAAAGGATTAGCTAAACCAAATAGAGTTGGTTCAAACACAAACCCTCTTAAAACCAGAACTAGTACTTTATAATGTCTTCATACCCAACTTTATTTTTATTTAAATAGTATGACCCACTTAGGTTTTTAGTTTTTCAAACTTCTGCAGCTTTAAAAGTCCAAAACAACACACACAAACAAACTCCAACATACGCACACACGCATGGCATGCGGCCGCGCGCGGTATCTGACAATACAAGACCCCCCCTCTCTCCCACATGCAAAATTGATTCGTATATAACTTCGGTGTTTATTGTCCGATCTTAGTGATCTTTTCAGAATTGATAGATATTGGGCCTTACTTGATATATGTAAATTTTGGAATCTTAAAAATTGTGGCTCTGACAGTTTTTTGCGCTTAAAGGGGGGAGGGGGAAAAATTTTCCAAATCTGAAACAAACTCGTATTGAATCGGGTATTCACCTACTTACATTCAAAAATTTGTGGCTCTAGCTCTTATAGTCTCTGAGAAACACGCGTTCATACGGACAGACGTACGGACGGACGGACAGACGGACGGACAGACGGACAGAGCTAAATCGACTCGGCTGTTGATGCTGATCAAGAATATATATACTAGGGTCGCAAATGCTTCATTCTACCTGTTACATACTTTTGCACAACTTCATGATCCCCCTTTTCCCATTTTCAATGGGAACAGGGTATAAAAAGCGTCACATCTCCGGCAGTTTTATAGATAGAAGGTTTGTACCTTCTGAACATATTTCGAAATCGGGATTCTTTATCAATCCCCCAAAGGGATGGTAAAGATTGGATGAACGATAGTCGAGTTATAAGAAAACAAACAATTTTATGGGCAGCACCGGCAGCACTTCACACACCTTAACACAAACTTTGACAGGTTACATAGTGTATTATAGTCGGGCTTGACCGACTTTCTTTTTTGTTTTTAAAAATTAAATAGGCTATTCACTAGCTCTCGTAAAATGGTAAAGCGTAAATTTACCACACACGAGCTTTTGATTTTACTGTAGTAATTTTCAGGGCCAACTTTGTTTGTAAAAACCTGCCTTAATTTAGGCCGAACTAATTTTTAACAAAACTGTCACCTTTTTGTATGGCGAAGGCACACTTTACCGGCTGCCTTAAGGCAATTTTCAGTAAAGGCAGCTTTTATGCCCTAGCCCTAGTGCGTCCCTTCAACATCAGCGTGCAGGTCAGCCGATCCACATCGGGGCACTGGGCCTTGCGGAAACGCTTGGCGTCATAAAATTCTTCCAGAGCTTTGCATTGCCTTCCGTTTTCTTTTTTATAATTTACAGTTTGCTGGTGTGACCGCACATTTTTAAGACAAAAATCTCGAAATGTCTCGATACTAAGTATTTTTTATCCGATTCTGTGGAAAATTGTACTACACTTCAAAACATTACACTTTTTCACATTTACGACTGATTTTTTAAACATACCCCAAGGCATGTTAAATGTTGTAATTTTATTCTCATGTGTTTTGTTGTTGCTTCGTAAACTTTTGGACTTACACTTTTACGATTTGCCATTTTACGAGGGCTAGTAAATACCCTCAATATGAATATTTCTGGTCGTTAAACTTAAGGATGGGCTTTAAAGGTTGACAAGAACATAAAGTGCGTTGCGAATTCCTTTTCAGATTTTAGGGAAGATCGGTGTTATTTGCAAAAACAGAAACTGGCCTTCATTAAATCAATAATAAATAAAGACTGAACTACTGAACCGAACCGAATCCGCGGTTCAGTTGGCTTCAAAAACCATTTAATAGTCCGAACCGGTGGTTCAAAAACTGTGTGAACCGCTGAACACAACAAGTCATTATTTCCAATCGGTTTGCTTCCCTGCTTGAAACGCGTTTTTCTCGAAACCACGTTTTTCAAAATGGTTCACAGCTTTTCTCAAGTTCTACTGAACCGATTTTGATGTGGCAAGGCTTAATGGACGCAGAATTAACAGATATTAAATTATGGCCCGAGCCTCGATCATTGGAAAAAACCATTTTTGTGTTCAAAAATCGATTTTTTATATTCAAATGGCCGCCATTTTTACAAATTAAATGTTTTTTCATGATCCTGCTTCGGTTTCCCTTTTTGCTTTCTGCTAATGGTGATTACCGGAAAGCTGTGAACCATCAACACACCTTTTTATAGAAGACCCTACTTAGGCAGAGAACTATTTGAACAGCCCTCGCATTCACACACTATGAATTTTGAATTGTGTTTAATGAATTGTACAACCAAATACAAAAAAACAGAGTGACAAAATCTGATCCCGATTTCTTTCCACAATTTTTAAAACAACTGGTAAAATTCAATCGTTTTGACCAGAAGAGGGCCTTAAGGTGAAGAAGTACTACAGAAAATTGAGAATATTGTCCAGTATCAATTATCAACTTTCAATAAAAGAAAGCAGACTGATGATAGGTATATTAACAGACCGGCGGGTATTGGTTAAAGGCTATATCGATGCGGCATTGCTAAGGATCAATTCGGTTTATCAGTGGTGGAGTTTGTAGAGGGTCGAACTAAAATTATCTTAGGAAAACTAAATTAATAAGTATCACTGGCTAGAAACTCATTAGAGAACTGAACCGAACCGAACCGTTTTTCTCTGTGATTTTCGGTTCGGTATAGCATTTCTGAAAAGAAAGCGGTTCGGTTTGCAGTTCTGTTCACCGGCTGGAATAAGCGGTTTGGCTTGGTTCGGTTCAGAACCGGTTTGCATCCCTGGTATTAAGCGATTGGTACCATTTCCGGATAAATGGCTAATGAGCAGCTGCAAGATATTGAAGATTTTAGTTAGAAGAGTCCCACACCTTCCTACTAGACTATGTGCAATTAGGGCCCCGACTCCCAAACGGAGTAAAGCCTCATATTTCTCAAAAGCCATTTCACAATTTGCCATTCATGGAAATGTAGTTTGAAGTCTCCTTTTTGTTGATCTTATGGAGTGGTACTGCCATCGGCCGTCTCGATGACTTTAATGTTACAATATCCAGGCAGTCAAACTCAAGCTCTCTCGCATTTTAAAGCAGCTTCACTATCTGTGAAGATGATTACGTTTATCATTTTGACCACAGGGGTTTCTAAAAGGTGGGCAAAAGAACCAAAAAATGTGTGTACTTTTCTTCATAATGAAGACTGTCACGTGCATACCCATGAAAATATATACAGATGTAAATTTAGAATTGTTTACAATAGCCATCAAATTCCAAGAAATATGTTTTCGTTTCTGACAGGCAATGAGGCTGACTAAATACTATAAAATTTCACACGTGTCATAAATAAAGTGTGAGGAAATAAACAATGTTTGAATATGTATGAAAATTTTTTTTTGGTAGAAATTTTGGCTGGTTTTAATTTGGACATTTTTGTCGCCTGCTCTTAAAATGTTTACGACCGTATGCGAACTATCCTCTGTGTGCAATTCTTGTCCCTCTTTAGTTCGAGTGCTTTGCCTCGCTGAGTCTAGCTCTGAACTAAACGCCTGCACTTGCCGCTCCCCTTGCTTTCCCCATGGCGGCTGCTATATTTGAATATTTAATTTTTTAGCGTGGAGGGAACATTTCGCACTTGGAAACCTAACGCTAAACGCTGTTGCTCCCACATCATCAACACTCTCTGTCTCCCTATTTCTATGTGTGTGTGTGTGTTTTATTTAGCAAACAAAATGTTTTCACAGCTCCCCCTCTCCATGCTAATTCTAAGTTCAATGCACTGGCATAGAATATTTATGCAAAGGAAAACTCCAAATTGGCTACCAATTGTCAAAAAACATAATTGATATAATTTAAACATGGCTCCGTTTGAGGTGTTCATTTTCAGCTGTCATTTTCATTTGGTTGATTTTAATTAAAAGCATTTCGTTTTAATAAATTTCACTTTGACACGGCGGGTAGCCAGAAGGCGCCCAAATGAATGGAAAAACCCCATGCCAGCCGCGTTAATCAAGTAACAATTTTCTGACCTTTAAATATGTAAATGACTCGCTTAAAGTGCTACCCAAAAGCCAAACTGACCCAAAGAAAGTAAAGGAAGTGGGACAATAGAACATTGAGCTGTGTATGAAACGAAAGTTTTTGGTGAATTCAGAAGGATGCATCTTCGCAAAACACTTATATGCAATATAAATTGCGAGTGATTGGCCCGCTGGGATAGTGTAATTAATGTCACTCTCCATGATTTTCCCTGCTCCTTTTAAGGTATTGTCCTGCGCACTGCTCAGCTTTAAGCTTAGTTTATTCACTTTTGCATTTTCTAGTATTTTTCTTTTTCGTAGAAAAGTTTAACCCAACAAAGTTTTCTTTGCTTAGTCCTTTGGTTCAAATTAAGCTAAAACTTTAGTTTATCAGGAAATTAACTTTCATAAGCTACCAAGAAAAATAACATTATCAATGTTTAATTAACTGGCGATTCGCTTTGGAAAATAGTTTTTGAGAATTTGTGAAAATTGTCACCAAATCTTGGGCCAAGCCCACTCAAAACGTTGCTTATTTTTTTTCTTTTTCAAGGACATTATTGGGCACGTGGTTTGGTTTTCTTTTTGTCGACCTGTACCTGTCCAAATGTTCGCCAGCAGGAAATGTGTCCTCTCGTTGTCGTCGTCGTCGAGTGCACCAAATACAAATTAGAATTTAAATGAACAATGCAACCAGGGCGGAAGTTTGCATGGATGTGTGTGTGTGTGTGTGTGTGCGGGAGCACCGCTGCACGTAGAGCGCGTGGGACAACAACAACAACTGCTGGCAATAATGTCATGCAGTTTGGCGCCTTCTTTTGCCTCCCCACCTCAATTTTACTACTTCTTCCTTCCCTTTTTCTTCTTCTTGCAGTTTTGGGTAGCAAATGGAAAAAAAAAGTTTGAAAATTTTTGCCTCTTTTAGTAGTATAACAAACTGGGTCGCCTAACTCAACTGTTAAATGTCAAAGGGATAATGGAATTTCCGATGGAAAATGTGGTTAAAGTTAGGTTCAATAAACGTTGGAAACATTTAATAAATGTAAATGTTGAATTGATAATATAAACTCCGCAAATAACCGTCTTCTAGCGTCTATTGAGGTATGTCACAATGTCACATGGGTGGATTGCGGGATCTTAGTACCGATTCCGATAAAGGCCTTAATGAACTCCCGAAGTAACAAGAAGTTTCATACAAAAATTGAGGGAAGAAGAAGCAGACGTAACGCGTACGCCTAACATTTTAGATGCTGCACTTAAAAATTAATGTTACGCTTAACAGCATAAATGTGGACTCAACAGCAGCTGACGCAGCATTGGCCCCACTCAATGTTCAGTCGCTCTTCTTCGTCATACAAGTCATCAGCGATCAACTGAAGTTAAATAAGCGAGGGATCAAAGCTAACTTCGTCTGTTTCGAAGTTTTAATACCCTTGCAAATGCTCGTTTTGATATAATGATTTCGACCAAATTTTGCAAAATCTGCTTGAAAGCTTATATTATTAATGAAGTCCAAGTTAAACATAGAAAAAAGTTTTGTTTTTACTTTGACCCATTTTCAGACCGATCGGTCTTATGGAAGCTATATGCAATAATCGGATGATTTTAACAAAACTTTGTAGAATTTGGTGAAAGCGAAAAAAAATAATAATATGCAAAAGTTCAAGGCGGTACCATTTAAAACAAAAAAGTTTTTCTTACTAAGCCTTTTTCAGACCCATCTTCTATATGGGAGCTATAATATATAGTTGTCCGATCGTCATCAAACTTAGTAAAATTATGAAAAAGCATTGAAAAGTTTTTAGACCGTTCGTTCCTATGAGAGCTATAAGAAATAGTCATCCGATCCGGTCGGTTCCTACATATTAGCAGCAGTAAAAAGAAAACTCTGTGCTCGATAGCTCTAAAACTAAGTGTCTAGTTTGCGTAGAAACAGACAGACAAAATCAACTCAGCACGTCACCTTGATCAAGGATATATATAGTTTATAGGGTCAGAAATAAATATATGCATTGCAAACTTCTGGCCAAAATTATAATGCCCTTTGCAAGGGTATAAAAACGGGATGGTGAAACTAACATCGTTTGGGCCGGAGTTAAATTACAGTTGCACTTGCTAGTTTCGAATGCCTTAATAAAAATCTTGCTATTTTACTAAAATTAAATATTATTTGCAACAGTTTGTAGTCGAGGCCAATAGTAAGCTAACTGTTGAAAGTCATATCCAAACACTTTTCATATCTATTGGTAGCATGAAGAGAAGTTGCCAATTTTTTCAAAACAAAACACTGCTGATCCTGGCCAACCACCATCTAATTTAAAATACCAAGAACTTGAGTTTTTGGGCGAAATTTGTTGTAAAGTCTGGACACTCTAGACCAGAGGTGCCCAAATACCTTTTATGCGTGCACATTTACTCACACAGATAAAAACCAAATATCAGAAACAGCAACATCCACAAGAAAACGAAAGAGAAACCCGGTTGTGTGTGTGTGTACTTGTGGCTCGACTACAAAATCAAAATCGACGCTACAGCGCTGTCTGCACGTTTTTTTGTTGCCTTCTGTTTCGCAAGAGCATAGGAGAGAAAGAGAAGAGAGACACATTCCGAAGCTGTTGTTGCAATTTCGATTAGCGTTAGTCCAATGCGCCTCATGCGCATATAGCGCGGGCACCCCTGCTTTAGACCTACGTTCCATCTTCTTCTTCTTCTTTGGCCTGATGATAGCATCACAACCATTTTGCCTACGTTCCACGTTGACGAAATATGTGGAGGCGTAAGCTAAATTACTTACGTCGAAAGTCCGTCTAGGCCTTAAGCGATAAATGGAAGCTGCTGTTGAATGTTTATGCGAAATGATTAAGCGCTGCAGGTCGAGTATGGTCTAACGAGAAATTGTTTACAGAGGAATAGGCACATCAAACTCCCGCCTCTTACAACTCCCACAAGGAGCAAAATTCCTCTTGATTTTGTGGATCATAACGGAGTGCGTGACATGAAGCCCATATCAAAATGAATCCTAAAACATCCAAAACACTAGAACTTATAGATTATATTTTGATTTTATAAGGGTTCCAATAGAAAAAATTTCCTCATTCGAACTAGTTTTTCGACCGATCGTTCCTATGGGAACAATATGCTATAGTCATCCGATTTCGACCAAACTTTGTAGAATTGTGAAAAGTTTATACAATAAGTGTATGCCAATGATATGGACGTTTTCATTAAAAACATAAAAGTTTTTCTCACTAAAACTAGTTTTTCGACCGATCGTTCCTATGACAGCTATATGCTATAGTCATCCGATCCGGTTGGTGAAGATAGCTTTAAAACTGACAGAGGAGATAGCATAGAAACAGACAGACAGACGTACAAGGCTAAATCAACTCAGCTTGTCATGCTGATCAAGAATATATAAACTTTATGTGGTCGAAGATGCTTCCTTCTATGCGTTACAAACATCTGGACAATTTTATAATACCCTCTGCAAGGGTATAAAAAGTTGTGAAAATATATTCATGAATTTATATTGATTTGGATGATTTGGAACGCACTTAATTGCCGCCCCGTTAAAGAGCAGCTCACCTATTCATAAAAAAATCAATAGTAGCTCAAGTTTAATTACATAAAGATGAGTTTACTTTTTTAAATCCAGCTTCTTTCAATAAGAAACATTCGATCTTTAATAAACTATGTGGTCATCGGTCATTCGGCTTCTAATGTCGGAAACCATACTTTTTACAGCTGAAGTTAACAAAACAAGATGTCAACAAATATCATCAAAATATATTTGATATCCGATATATCGTCTTTATCTTTGAAGAAAAATATCTTTTAAAGACGGCCTCCTATTTCTTCTCTTGTCATCATTGCCTACATAGGTTAAGAGTAGATTTCGAAAACTCTATCGTTTACTCCTTAAGAGGATGTCTTATTATTCCAAAGAAGTCCGCATTTTGAATTTCCTTTCATACGCTTTTACAAAATCCAAAAACGAATAACTTCATGTGTGTGTGTGCGTGTTGTGGTGTGCGGTTGTTTCCGTTGCTAAACAATGAAACTTTATTTGCAAAAATTTTCTCTTTTTCCTTTCTTTTTTTGGTCGACATCTCGTCGTTTTGTTGTTATTGCATTTTCATTGTTTGTTATTTACTTTGGCACTTTTGCTCTGTTACATTTTTAGTTCGGGCGACGGTTGATGGCGCGATGTTATTTATGGCAAAAACGCCTCGCAAAGCGCACGTTTCAAATAAATTGATTAAATTTCATGACACTTCATCATGCCACAGCCAGCAAAAGCCACAGAAGTTCCAGCAGCAACAACAGCAGCAACAAATTTCAAGTGGTTTTTTGAGCAAGAACTTTGCTCATAAAACAAGTCTCATCCTTTTTGGTTTAGGCGAGAAGGAGCATGCCAGGGGGAGAGGGAGATGTGGTCGGAAGCTGCTGCTGTGTCATTTGGCAAGTTTTATTCCTTTAGTCCCTGCTCCTTGATATGATTATTATTATTATTATCATGCATAACAGAATCCACAGAGCGGGCAACTCTCATAAAAAGCCAGACAAAAAACCGCAGCATACTTTTGGGTGTGCCATATTGTAGAAAGAGAATGCTAATTAGCAACACCCCCACCCCCCAAAGAACTAAATGAATATTTGAAAAGCTCCTTTTAATTGAAATTTTGGGGGGTGAAAACCATATGCTCAAGTCGAAGGGAAATTAAAAAGCCAACCAACACATACATAAATATATTTGATTTAATTACATTTTTCTCTTTTCCTTCTGTTTTTGTTTAGCAAATGAACTGCAAAGGAACCAAAAATTTCACACACAATAATTAAAATATTCTTGTTAAGGGAAGAAGAAGCGGAAAAACCCTGAGCTCTTTCGCATTATGTGTTCCCTCTGTTCCTTTTTTGTGTGATTTTCAAACCACTTTTAAAAATTTTGTTTGGCAAATTAAAACACATTAATTAAAAGCACTTGGTTAATGTAAAAGTTACGGGGAAAGGTAATATAACCTTTGTATTAAAAATATGTTGCTTGGCTTTTGCTTTAAACTTGGCTCAGAACAGAGGTTCCCTTAAGTCCGAAATTTGTTTAGTGGGAGATTTTACTTTTTTCCAAATTGCGGGGGCGTGTCAAATTTTCGCTGACACCAACAAACTTTACAAGGCAATTCGTGGTATTAATTACTTATACCTCAAATTGTATGTATTTATGTATCGAGGAAAATGTCTTATTCTCGACCGCCCAAGCGCATGGAGGGTATCCGTATGCCTCGCATACGGACCCACTCTGACCCTCAACAGGGAAGATGCAGAAATCCAGTAAGTGGATGTCCTCAAGAGATATTCAAAGAAAAGTCGAGAGATATTTGAAATCTCACTGCAGAAAATATTTGTACTGAACTTGAAATAGAAGAAAGGAGCCCACCACCAGTCTTGGAGGACCGAACCATACTGAACATGATCAAAGGTCAGAACAAGGAGTACGGAACCGACGAGTGGACCTGAATTTGCATCTGTTGACCTACTTCGATTCATGGAGGAGGAGAGGGTTGACGTTGCACTCGTTCAGGAAACCTGGATCCTAGGTGAAAATGTTCGTGGACTGAGTGCCAGTATACGTGGGTAAGCCAAGAACATGTATCGTGGCAAGAACCGAGTTTAACGTGCTTTTTTCTTCTCGTTACAATGACAAGGACCAGTTTTCAATCCTGTTTCGGATTGATGTAATCCCTTTTGGATTGATTTTTTTTTTGAGTGTAGATATAACCGTAGCGCTAAGCAGACAACTGGCACGTATCCACCGAGTGCACTTTTCGGACCACTACAGAATACTGTTTGATGTAAACTGGTGCAGAGAGAAACCCAATCCTTACGGGTTCCTGTAAAAGAGCAAACTGCACAGAAAAAAAAAACGGCGAGATAAATGCAATCTTTTTTTCTTAGAGTACGGGATATTCTACTCAATTCAATCTTTTAAGGCTTGACGCAATCCTTTCGAGCTTGTTTCATTCCAAAAGTGCTTACATCATCCGACCAGTCATGTTGCAAGTATCGATCTTGAATCTACTGCCATGGCTGACCAAGATTTTCAAGGGATATCTCCTCACGGGTTATATCCCAGAAAGTTGGAGGGAGGTGAGAGTGGTCTTCATCCCCAAGGCAGGGAAGATAAATTACAACTCACCAAAGGACTATAGATGGAGTTTTTCTGTTTCCTCCTCACTCCCACAACTACGACAGTAGTCATGGTGGGACACGCGCATGCTGATGGCCATATGACCAATGGTGCAGTGCCCCGTTATGACTCCTATCATAGTTCTAATCCTGTTCTTGCTAAAGTGTAGGAGTTGGTAAGTTCTTTTGGGCGAGTATCTTTGACAGAGTGATCGGAAGAAGTTACAGTCGGGTGCGAGGTCCCATTGTCGTTCTGATTCAGCGATTCCTCAATGCTCCCTACCACTTCATGTAGTGCGGTGTCAACACATCTACCCTTAAGGAAGGCGTGCTGCGCACCGCTAAACGTTCGTGGAGTGAGCTTGCTCTCAAGTGGACATCCAGGAGTCTCCATCGTTTTCAGAAGAAACATCTCCGATCCGATAAGTATATATATTCTTGATCAGCATCAACAGCCTAGACGACGTAGCCACAGACGACGTAGCCACAGATCTCAGAGATGGTAGGAGATAGAGGTTTGGCATGTATGGGACATAAGCTTCTTATACTTGCAGGCAGATCAAGTAATTTCTTTTTAAACTTCTGCCACGCCCCTTTCCGCCGCGCAATTTTGAAAAGGCCTCATATCCTCCAAAGTTTTATAGATAGAAGGTTCGTACCTTCTGGACATATTTACTAATCAGGATTACTTATCGATCCGATAGTAAGGAATGAGCAAAAGAATGTTCGCTGCTGCAGCATCAAAATTCATACTGAGCATACACTTTTGTTTGAACAAAGTCTATTACAGTCAGGTTTGACCGACTTTCTTACTGTTTTATTTCTAATTTTGTTGGTTTTGGCAGTGGCCACATGTAAACATGTCTCAATCTCTATTCATTGGTCTAGCAAACCTAATGAACATTTCTCTGCACACGACTCCATTTGCTACCAAAAGTTTCTAAAAGTTAAACCCACATTTCGGGTCTGAAAAAAATGGAAATTCAATTGCACTTAATTAAGTGTTGCAACGACCAGCAAAACCACAAAGAATCTGTCCATCGCCTGCGATTATTATTTCTGGCAAATGATGTTAACAATAAAATATAATTTAATTTAATTGTAATTTAATTTGGTAATGAGGCATGATGCTGCTGCTGCTGGTTCAGTTGTGTCGGTGATGGAGTCGAGGAACGAAGCAGCAGGATGTTTGCCAGCTTGCCGCACATATTTGGCCTAAATATGCGCTGGCCTCTGTTTTTTTTTCCAGCCGTCCTTCTCTGACCGCCGGCTGCAAAAAATTTTTAATTATGCCTATGTGTGTGCGTGTGTGTGAGTGTGTGTGTGCTGGTTTGGTCCTTTCACTTGGCTTGGCTTGGCCAACTGATGTTGCTGTATGTTCGTAGCATGTGCTTTTGGTCCTCTTGGTTTGTGGTTTGTGTCCGTGCTAAATGCGCATATGGCGAGAAATGAATTTTCCAACCAACCGAAAAGAAAATCTGTGTGATAAACTTAAGCAAGGAACTTACTGGTACCCATTATTATAATAAGTCTATAGCTCTGTTGACCTTCGCATTTTTTCAACACTTTTCCTTTTTATTTTTCGTTTTTCAACATTTTCCCTTTTTGTTCGAACTTTACAAATTGTTTAAGCCCGAACAGACGAAATTTTATCAGGTTTTATTGAAATGTTTATAGCATCTAAACTTCCATTTGATCAATAATTCTCGGCTCCATAAAACTTAAGATCTGAAGGGGAAAAGAAAAAACGGCATGTAGTTTTGTCCCCCGTTCACGTCTGAATTGGCTAACAGACCTTATAGATGTTGCTTGATGCCCTGCTCCCATATACCTTTCAAAACGCTTCAGTACTGGGCATCAACACCACTCACCCACACACTTACAGTGGAAATAATATGTCATGTGTGCACTTTTCAACCTACAACAACAAAACGCTGCATATGCCACTCACATTTGCTTCAGCTGCTCCTGTTTCTGGGTGCGCAGTGCATTAATTTGTTGTTGGTTATTTTCATTAACATTTATGCGCTCTCCTTCAACCGGCAGTTGCAGCTTGAAATTTAAAGGTTTTCGTTGCCTACATTTCGGGGTGCAGGGAGAACTCAAAATTTATGTGAAGTTGTGGGGTAAAACGGGCGGCGTGTTAATGTAATTATGATAAAATGCGTCACCGCAAGTGGCCCAAATGCCAACTTTGGTGCTGCTCCACACTTAACGCCATTTCACTCTCGGCCCTCTTGTTTTGTACCACCAAAATTTGTTGCCAAAAACACGCAGCAACACTTGAGTACACGCGTTGTAGAAAACAATAAATTTATAAACGCTCTATGCCTGTGCGAGTTATGCCAACAATAATGGCGCAAAACGTTGCTGCGGGCCAATGGGTGGTGGTGGTGCTGAAGTCTGACAAATGGGCATGGCAAGGATGGTAGACTGGAAGGGATCTCTGTACGTGCCTGGCCATGGAGTTTGAAAAGGATTTTGTTTGCAAACAGAAGCGGGACGAGAAGTTTTGTTGCGTTGGCTTTTGAAGCGTATGCCTTGCAGATACATACTTTTGCTCACTAGCCCGAAGCGCGGAATGTAGGGTATCTATGACTTTCTGGCGGCACCAATACAATACAGAGCCAGCAGCCTGGCAACGACGCATCGTAGGAATCTAGATCTAATTCAGCGAGATAGATCCTAAGTGCGAGTCAGTATCTGGCAGCATGTCTGTGTGCTCGGATGTTGAAGATTGCTAACTAAAGTTAAGATAAAATATAATAACTCCCTACAATTTGGACCATGTAGGAGAAGAAATGTGTTGGATTTTTTAAAATTTGGTTTTTAAGATTATTGTAAACCCAATGCACATTGGTCAGAAAGTCCGAATATGTGGCATTCGGGGATGTCCTGGAAATCTCTAGAGATTTTGGCTTCGGTAGGTTTGCAAATCGCTAGAGAAATCCGTCGGTGTCCCAGAAGTTCGAGAGATTTCGTTTTCTTTGAAAGTCTAGGTCGAAAGTCGAGTTCGAAAGGTGTGTGTATAAGATTATGGTCCTAGTACAATCTTCTTTGGCCATCACAACCGTTTTACGGTCTCGGCCGCTGCCACTAATGCCCGACACTCGCCTCTGTCCCGAGCGACATTCCACCAGAAGGACACTATGGTCCTAGTACAAAAACAGTGATAAATTGCGTGGGTTCGTGAAGTCGCTAATGGTTGGATAGTGTATTGGCTGGTTTGTGTATTGGTTGGTTTGCCAAAATCTCCCAACAAACTACGAGAGGTTTGAAACCAACCGAAAGAGATTTCTAGGACACCGAGAATTGGATTTGGGTTGGAATTTGGTTGGAAGAGATTTTTGGGACACCGCCGATTAAGACCAAATATTGAGATATCGGACTGAAATTTGGCATAGAGAATGCTTAGATTAAGTCCTAATTTCGAGAAAAAAAGCAGAGAGCCATACTAGCCCATTTTTAATGCATACTTGACTTTTTCTAGATTAGCGTTGTAATCCCGTTAATTAATATTTCATAGCTTCAAAAAGTGCTTATTCCGATTTTTTGATATTTTTATACCATGTTCCCATTAAAAATGGGAAAAGTGGATCATGAAGTCGTGCAAATGTATGTAACAGGGAGAAGGTTTTAAGTTTTCGCAGTTTCGACAATGCTGCGCTCAGAATGTAAAGCAAATAAATGTGAGTATTAAAGCGAATTGTTCATACTAGCGGCGACCGAGGGAGAGAAGTAGGATTGCGACTTTGAGTAGAACGAGAGAAAGGGACTCTTTCGTTATTGAGTTTAAGCCAGGGCCGGTCAATGGAGAGGTCAGAAAAATTCGCTTGTGTTGGTGAGCTCGAAAACTACTGCCGATTTATTAGGTCGTTCACTAAGTAATTTCGTTTGATGACAACAGCTGATCTTATTGAACTTTTTCGCAGCCAACTTCCCACTTAACCGCTTTACCGTTATATACTAGCTTTGAACAGCTGATAATAGTCGATAATAGTACTCAATTCTATTTATTTGACTAAGAGTACTAAGAGTTCGATATTAAGTACTTGATACTCAGTATTTGATACTTAGTATTAAGTACTTGATACCAGGTACTCGATACTCATAACTCGACTCTAAGTATTCGATACTAAGTAATCGATATTAAGTACTCGATACTCAGTATGATTATTACTCAGAACTGAATTCTAAGTTCTCGATCCTTAGTATTCAATACTAAGTATTTGATACTTTTTATTCGATTCCAAGTACTTGATACTACGTACTCGATTCTAAGTATTCGATACTAAGTATTAGAGACTTAGTATTCGGGACTTGGTACTCGATTGTAAATATTTGGGTTTAAGTACTCAATGATAAATTTTAGATACTCAATATTCTCAGTATTTGATTTTCACTTGGATTTTGTGTTTGTTTTTGTCTTTGATTTTGTAGTTGGTATTGTCTTTGGTTTTGACTTTGGTTTTGTCTTTAACTTTGGTTTTGTCTTTGTGTTTGTTTTTGTCTTTTGTGTTGGTTTTTATGTTAGTTTTTATACCCTTGCAGAGGGTATAATAAAAATGTGCGAATGTTTGTAACGCATTGAAGGAAGCATCTCTTGATTTTTGACTAACAAGCTTTTCGTTAGTTTATTTAGTACAGAATAGTCCAATAAAAACAACAATTTCAAACAATTTTAATGTGTAGTTTAATGCGAAATAAGCGAGATTTGGGTGTTTTGTTAGATGCGAAATGAGCGTCTACTACGAGACCGAGACAACGAAATGGATTGCATATGGAGTCGAGGCCAAATGCAAGAAAAGAAGTAGTAAGAAGAATAGGAGAGCGCTTTAACAGTTATGCGCGAGAGAATGCAAGCAGCTCAGACGCTGCTGCCTACAAATATACAATATGTTTTTGTGTTTGTGTCCAAGAATCACCGTGGGCAAGATGCAAATCAAAACAATTAAAATAATTGCATATTTAAATTCTTTTAAGGATGCGTTTAAACTTCTTAAGAATTTCTTCAGATCTTTGCAGAGCATGGCTAGAAAAATTCGGTATATTTTATAGAAAATTTAACGAAAATCCAAAATCAGATATCTTAAGTTTTGATCATCCCGAGGAGGACTCAAAGATAAACAAAAGGGAAAATGCAAACTTTGAATCCTCTTTTATCAAGTTAAGTGCAGATCTTGAAGATTGCTGCTTCAAGTCATAGTTTACTTGGTTATTTGCTAGATTATGTGAAAGATGATCTAAAAAAAGTGCAATCGAAGTTCATAGAGCAATTGCAGCGGCCCTGTTATCGAGTCGGTTTAGGTTAATGTTCGCATGAACAATTTGAATTTAAAAAATTTATATGGAAGGTGACGAACATATCTACGGTTACTAGATCTGAATTGTTTAAGCTGTGGCAAACAATTGCTTCATGTTTCGCTTGCAATCTACGCTTTTTAACTCTTTGCTTACCTGACTCTCAAGAGCTGCGAGCTTATATCGATTTGAAAGCCTGTAACGCCCGGGCAAATTAACCGTTTTCCGTTCAAATTACCATTTTAATATCGTTATATTTATTATCAAATAGCCAAGAGTCAGCAATAGGGAAAGCTGATTAACCGAAGGACGTTGCCAAACGGAGAAGGAGAAAAGAACTGTGCCCTTTTCCTGTGCTTAAGAATTACTTAAATTTTCATAGTGCTGACTTATCATCTTATCATAGTTTAGGGTGACTAGCTCAAAAACAGCGGCGTAAATTTCTGCTACTACGGCAGCAGCAGAATACTTAGCATTCATTTTGCAGGTACAGGTACAGTCGGGTGATTACGTGATTTTTGTTTTGATTTTGAAATCTAAAGGTTTAAGCCGAGGTTTTCGTAATCTCTGGGCTGCTGTACTTCCAATTTTCGAACAAGAGAAAGACCTACAGTTTATGAAACACTTCCATGGCTCTTACTACACTGATGTCGTAAATAGCTGGTAAAGGTGACTGGTTGTGTAAAAATTTTTGAATAATAATTTTTTTTATACCCGTTACTCGTAGAGTAAAAAAGGGTATACTAAAGTCGTGCAAATGTATGTAACAGGCGGAAGGAAGCATCTCCGATCCCATAAAGTAAATATATTCTTGATCAGCACCAACAGCCGAGTCGATATAGCCCTGTCCGTCTTTCTGTAGGAACACCTAGATCTCGGAGTCTAGAAGAGCTGGAGCCACCAAATTTTGTATGTAGATTCCCATTGTCCCTACGCAGATCAAGTTTATTTCAAATTTTGGCCACGCCCCCTCCCGCCCTCACAATAAAAAATGTTGAATAACTCTAACAAGATATCAAGCTCATATTTTGCAGTGTAGTGTATGTGCCCAATATCTACAATCTCTGAAAGTTTCATAAAGATCGGATAATAAATGGCAGTGTTATAAAGGTTATAAAAAACGTTGCATACATGCACTTTTTGCTCACATAATGTTGAAATGGTCACATTAATGTTAATGCCCTGTTAATTTACATAGGGAAAGGCTATTAAACACTAATTGCCCTGAGTAACGGGTATATCGAAGTCGGCCAGGACCGACTTTAACTTACGCTCTCGTTTTTTAAATGTTCCGAGGCGGGGTCGAACCCATTATCATAACGCGCTGCAACACAACTGACACATAACGCCTCCTATATATTTCCCTTTACCAATTTTTAAAGCGTTCAGGGTATAAAAAAATGGATTAGGGAAATTCAAACAGTCTTCGAATAACAAAAAATGAATTGAAAACTAATTCAATTCATTTTAATAAAAAACCATTTTTGGAAATTAAATTTTTTGCTAGTTCATTCTGCATTAACAGCCAAAATGAATCTTCAATTGGGTCGGAAATACTTCCTGGATCTAGATTTAGTTCAATGGCCGTCAATCGTTTTCAAGAAGATTATTCTTTTTCTGCCATTTAGCGCAAAATGCTTTTTGGTGAAGTTAATTTCGACGGCGCTTAAGCTGCCAAAAATGTTGCACATAAAAATTATTTATGGTTGGCTTTAGGTTTTATTGACTTTTATTTGGCATCCGGCAGGCAGCCAGTTGCGGGCTGACCTTAAACTTTGCACAGTTTAGAGTCGCTCAAGCTGCGAAATCTGCATAAACAAAAATGAAAGAACTCGGAGACAAAGGCGAAAAAATTCCAGTTGATGTCACTCAAAAGACGACGTCGACGACAACAACAACATCTGAAATTTGAGACAATTTAGCAACAGTTTTTAAATTGCTCGCGGGCAAAGTGCCTCAAAATGGGAAAAGAGACAGACAGACAGACAGGCACAATGTCTGATAACCTCGCCCATTGATAATGAGTTTCTAGCCAAAAAATCGCAGCTACTTTAAAGGCATTTGAGTACGGCACGTGCCGTCCATAAAGTAACACAAATCGCATAAACTGCTTGAGCCGCTTACGCGTCATAAGTAAAACGCACTGAAGCTACGTTGTGGCGCGCTTTTCCACTTTGGTCTTGGGGTGGTTGGAAGTGGAAAGATAAGGTTACCACACACACACACACCCAAGCCCACTTTGCCCGCCTATTTGTCTGGTTATTGGCATCTTTCCCAGAACAGAAATGAAGCTTATAATCAATTCCAAGGCGGAGTGGAACAGCATTCGAAGCAGAAGGCCATAAAAGTATCGTTTGGTTTAAGTCTTCAATTGTGAATGGAATCAATAGTCTGAGGTTAAATAATGCATTTTTTAAACATGTTTGGCCCATGAAATGTATGGTAGCAATAGAAAAACAATTTAGCTACAATTTCTCTTCAATCCCCCAAGACACAAAAATCAAGCCAACAAACTAAAACTTTCTTTCATCCTTTGGCCCAACCGCCATAAAAACTTCTGCCTCTTTGTATTCTTCTTCTTGGCGCATTCCCCAGGTGCCTCACGTTCTTTCGCTGTTTATTAACTTTTCATATCTTTGTTTATGGCGTGTGAATTTCATATGCTCACATGTCCACCAATTTGTATAGTAACCATGTAGACGGGTGCTTCAGTTTTTGTCACAATTGGCTAAGCGAAGGCAATTAGGAAAGTTTGTACTCATATTGCCAATTAACCAAAGGTTTGTTTTGCCCTCTGCCCGACTTCCTTAAGAGCATTTCATTATTGTTTGGATTGGGATTAAAGAGGAAACTCATTCCACGATTTATATACAGCTTCCATTTGATTGAGCTACGAGTACAATATTGCTTTTGGGCTTTGGATTTGGCATTTTAGAATGCATTGCATGCAGTCCATGACTCTGAGGGATGGGTATTGGATTTTTGGGAATTTGTGTGCGTAGCTCCATTCCCCCAATGCCAAATTGCAATTGCATTTTACAGCAAAACATTTTTGCGCTTTTTGCCTCCAAATTGCTGAAATCAATTCGTTGCGGTTTTAGCTCAGCTTTCATTTTGTTTGGCCGCGCCTGACACCCATCCTCTCCTCTCCATCCCTCTATCCCAGCTTGTGTTGCTATTGAGTTAATTTATTTTAGAGAATGGGGCGAAGATAGATTGGAGATCTAATGAGAGGAATGTGTTCAAAAGAAGTAAGTGTAAAATGAGAAAGTAAAGTGAATGAGACCAAGCTAAGTTCGTCAGGATCGAAGTACAAATATCTTGATACTTTAACTAAATTTAGAAAATCGATTAGAAAACGAGAAGGCTAGGATAACTTCGTCTGTGCCGAAGTAGTAATACCTTTGCAAATGCTCGTTTTGATATGATGATGATATGCAAAACAAAAAAGTTTTTCTCACTAAGACTATTTTTCAGACCTATGTATTTTATGTATGGGGGCTCTACCATATAGTTGTCCGATTTGCACCAAACTTAGTAGAATTATGAAAAAGCATAGAAAACCAATAAATACAAAGTTTTGAGACGATTACATTGAAATCAAATGTTTTTCTTACTAAAACTTGTTTTTTCGACCGAACGTTCCTATGGGAGCTATAAGATATTGTCATCCGATCCGCCCGGCTCCGACATATTAGCAGCGTGCAGTAGAAAGATGATTTTGTGAAAAATTTGAGCTCAATAGCTTCGAAACTGAGAGACTAGGTTGCGTAGAAACAGACAGGCGAGCAGACAGACGGACGGACACAGCTCAATCGACGAGCTCGTCGCCTGATTAAGAATATAAATAAATTATGGAGTCGGAAACTTCTGGGCAAAATATTAACACCCTTTGCAAGGGTATAAAAATATGACAAAATAACCGAAACTTCATTTAACTGAAAGTTGGAATATAATGCTAGACAATGTAAAAAAAGTTCCTGTGCTTGCCATTTCTTAAAATTAGTTGTAAAATTAGTCTCGTTGGTATCCAAATTTTGTGGTGCACTGTGTAATTTTTTTTTTTAAATGGCTTGACACAGCCCCAAAGAGCCAAGGCAAAGCCTCTCTCAATCTCTTGGCTTCTGCGCTTCTAATTTTCGCGGCTGTTTGAGAAGCTTTTCATGGCTAATTACTACAAAGCTGGCGCCAACAGCAGAGAGAGGTGACCGGGTGTAAAGTTTATTCAAAGAAAAAACTTTTCATTAGATGTTTCGAGGCGGGATCGAACCCACGACCTCTTGCACAGCGGTCGCGCACACTAGCCGCTGAGCCACCCGGCCCGGATAAGATGCTTGGGTTAGAAAATGTTATTTGAATTGTCCAAATGGACGGCTACACCAACAAGCTACACCTATTAGGTGTCTCCAAAAAAATTGTAAATATAATCGAGGTTTTATGCAAGGATACAGTGGCAGCGGTGTGGTTCGTAGAGGATTTGTCTCAAGATTTTATTACGAGCAGCGGAGTTAAGGAGGGATGCCTTCTATCACCACTATTGCTCACGCTATATTTGAACGATTTACTTGAGGAACTGGAAGGTTGATTGTGGATAGATGAGATAAATATTCGGCTACTTCTATATGCTACAAATACAATGAATGATAAAAACAAATAATGATAGTAGAACTTGAATATTATTGCAACTTGGGGAATGGAGGTGGACTTGGAGAAGTCTCAAATTATGATTTTCATAAAAAGTGGAAGAAGAGCAGCGAATGAAACCTGGTTGTTTAAGGGCACAGAATTGAACGTGGCTTGCTAATAGCTAGGTGTTAATTAGACCCCGGGAATTTCCTTTAAAAAGCACATCTTATCACGAAATGATGAAGCGAAAAACAGCACATGGAATTCTATTGATGGGCGTTCAGACATATCCCTTACCGATAAGTCGAATCTGTTTAGGGCAGCATGTAGATCAATACAAGCATATGGAGTAACTGACAATGCAAGATCCCCACCTCTCCAACACTGATCTTATCAGAATAGATAGATATTGGGCCTTACTTGATAAATATAAAGTTTTGAGAGTCTAACTTAAAAATTGTGGCTTTGACAGTTTTTTGAGCTTAAAGGGGAGAGGGGGTGGAATTTTTCAAGTCTGAAACAAACTCGGTTTGAATCTGGTATAAGTACACCAACCTACATGCAAAAATTTGTGGCTCTATCTCTTATAGTCTTTGAGATCGACGCGTTCATACGGACAGACGGACGGACAGACGGACGGACAGACGGACGGACAGACGAACATGTCTAAATCGACTCGGCTGTTGATGCTGATCAAGAATATATATCCTTTATAGGATCGCAAATGCTTCCTTCTACCTGTTACATACTTTTGCACAACTTCATGATCTCCCTTTTCCCATTTTTAATGGGAACAGGGAATAAAAACGGCTGGGAGATCCTAAGTTTATTTATAAAGAATATCATAATGTAAGCCAAGAATACCAATATTTGTTTATTTAAAAGTCACTTCCTAAAGTCACTAGGCGCAGTTTTGTTATCACAAGTTGAAATAAATAAATTCTACTACAACTAATACTACTACTATACTCTGTGTACTTCTGGTACAGAATATAAATATTATTCATCACACAGATAAGGCTGACAGAAATGTCTCATGTCAAGCCACAATCTATCTGAGGGCAATCAAAATTCCCTTATTTATTGAATGCGATAAGCAACTTAGTTTATTCGGGGTCAAATTGATTATCCCACCTAAGAGAGTACATGTGACAGCACCTACATTTTGGCAAACAATTAAAAATGATATAAAACAGACAAATGCAGACTTCTTCCTCTTAACCAACCGCAGATTGACTCGCAATTTTCTCTTCCACACTCACTCATTCGCACACACCCACATACACATGAGGACCGACGAGCAATTAAATGCGAAAAGAAAAACTTTTCAACATTTTCGTATAAACCGTATACACAAAGGACGTTCCTACTCCTGCTGATGTCTGTGGCTGGACTCACTCGACATTGTTTGTAGTTGCTGTTGTTGTTCTTGTTGTTGGGTCTTGGTGTTTGGCCGCATAATTGTAAAGTGGCCCGGCATGTGTCGTTGCTTTCGCTTTTAATTGTATGTGTAAGTGAGGGGTCCTTTCACACACAAGTACACACGCACACACACACGTAAAAGGAGGCTCTCTTTATCTGGGTGTGTGTTATTAACAACTTTAACATCACTTTGGCGTACCCCCAAACGTGTTCCTGTCTGAGTTTGTTGTTCTTTCGCTCACTTATTGATGGGTTGTTTTTTTGTACGTGGACAAGAAAGAAGTAAGCTTCTTATGAAAAATCTCAGACAGAGTGGGCTTTACCAAAATGGAATATTAAAATTAGTGGAAATGGAAATGATAAGTATTTACAAATCGTTGATCAAATGTGGGTCACATTTTCCCTGTGGAAATGAGCTGTTGACCCATCAGACATAACACACAAGAAATTTTCAGTATGAATAAATACAGCTATGAACAAACAAATAGTACAAATGAAAACACAAATGTTTTGCTCAATAATTACCTAATTGCTTAATCTATACTTTTGAGATTTTGTCAAGGCAATCAGAGCTGAACTTACGCCCCTAACGCCCATCCTTCAAACCGATGCTATTTCTTTATGTTTACTTAAATAGGTTTTGATTTTAAGTAGTCACAAAGGTCCCCTTCTCTTGTGCGAAAATTAGAAGCACATTAAGCCAAGACATTGATAAAAGCTCGGCTTTTGGCCCTTTGGTCTGTGTAAAGACAAATATTATTATTATTTACACTGACTGACAAGAGTCGAAAATTGCAAAGCAAGTTGTTTACCAAAATAGTAAACATTCGAGACGTTAGTTTTTTTATCCAGTTAGTTTTTCAGGAACGCAAACCGCTATAGAAGCGCCGGTTCGGTTTAATGATTCACAGAAATTTTAAGATACCGGTTTGGTTAAAGACATGGGTGTAGGAAAACGGTTTGAGTTTGCTTTGGTGGTTCTCATAAAATATATTGTCGCATTTATTTTTGAAACTTAATACTCGGGAAAACCTTAGTTACTACGAAACATAACCATAAATGTACTAAGGTTAAGTGAAAGAAGCATGAGCACCCATAAAACCGTGCGGCTTCCAATTTTTCAGCCAGTAGGGCACATCAAGAAAAAAAACCACGACCATCAGAAGAATTTTAAAAATAAAGAATGTTTAATTTCCAAGAAAGCAAAGCATAAACAACAAATTACCACAAGAACATGAGGTCATGTTATTTACCCATTGAATGCACATATAAAATTAAAGACAGTAAAAGTTTTTGGGTAATGCCAAGGCAAATAAACGGCTCATCAGAAGGAAGAGGAATTCATATCACCTCCTAAAAACTAGAGGAATACTACAGAGCACTGTTGCTTACCGACATACTAACAAAATATACCAGAGAGCGGCCGAATATGGACAACTCAGAGATGAAACTTAAAATTACAATTGCAGTTGTGCGTTTCGCTATCATCAAACATAGTAAAACAGAATGTAAACATCAAAGCATAATCGAAAAAACCTCATGGGGTCATAGGCTTCCTGCTGAGTTCCTGTTGCAAGCGACAATTTCTTTCAATCAAATCTTTAACAGCGGATGTGTCCCCAAAGTTTTCAAAAAATCATTATCTATTCCGTTTTTAACAAGAGCATAAGTTAAAGTCGACCCTGGCCGACTTCAATATACCCGTTACTCAAGCCCTGAACCCAAATATATGACAGAAGTTGTATACCTTAAGAAAAAGCTCAAGCCGAAAAGTATACAACGGTTTTTTTATTAACGGACACCGCATGACCCCAAAGACAGACAGACGGACATGACTATATCGAATCGGCTGATAATGCTGATCAAGAATATATTATATACTTCTGCCTGTTACATTCATTTGCACGTCTTAAGTATATTCTTTTTACACTTCGAGTAACTGGTATAAAAAGGGAGACCTTTACGATGCTATAAAACTAAAGAGGAGTCTTGTTTCTGAATAAGCTTTTAAAAACTTTCACTTCAATAATCCTAACGCGTCTTAACTCGTTCCTTGAAGAAAGCAAAGTCTTAAGCAAAACCAGTGAAGATTCAGAAAAGTATACTCTACAGTAGACACTAAGTTCGTGCTTGCGCCGATACCCAGGAAGTTCCTGAAGGCAAAACAAAAATTTACCTCTTCTTTTTCGACTTCAAGGCAGCCTTCGAAATCTATTGTGGTACATACTATCGGCTATGGGTATCTTGTCCAAAACAAGACATAAACTGAATCATTACGAGGAAAATATGAAAATATGAAATATAACCTTTCGTCGTTGTTGTGAAACAAATAGTAAAGTTAAGCAGGCTTGCATTTTTAGCCCATGGTTTATAATTTATGGAATGGGCAGAAGGAAGCATCTCCGACCCCATAAAGTATATATATAGAGTCACCGAGTGTCTTTCATTTTCAAATAAAAACGATATTCGTTTTTGATTATTTTATTTGAAGTCATAATCTTTAGAATTAGGCACGAAGAACGAGCATTTACCACATCACCGCAAACTCGCACCGACTCCGAATTCCTTGAGGGCTCCAAGTCTCGCTTGGACGTAAACACGGGATTTCAAAAACCCCACAAAAAAGTCTGGAACGGTTAAATGGGGGAAAGGAGACACATACGCTCATTTTCGGATTTTGGCAAAATTTGAAACTCCCGAACTCCGTTATTTATTGATCCAACTGATTCTACATCTTCTATCCCAATGTCACAATACACTTGCCGAAAGAGATCTTCATAGCCCCCACCCGTCTTAATACACAACATAGATCCCAGATCATATCATATAAAATTTTAATTCTTACTTCCGATTTTTTTTTTCGTTAGACCGATTTAATTTTTTTCTCGTGAGCACACCAAATGCTCAAATTCATGTTTTAAAATTTTGGTTCAACTTTTATTTACCGAAATACAACTAACTTTAACCACAATATCGACAAAAACTTTTTTAGTTAAAAACAAAAAAATAATAATTTTAATTTTAACAATTACTTATCGTTTAAATCAGCGGCTAGTGTGCCCGACCGCTGTGCAAGAGGTCGTGGGTTGGATCCCGCCTCGGATCATCTAATAAAAAAGGTTTTTCTTTGAATAAAGCTAAAAACCAATTTTCCCTCTCTGCTGTTGGCGCCAGTTATTTTTGGCTAATTAGCCATGCAAAAGCTTCTCAAACTGATGTTCGGATTCGGCGTTAAACTGTAGGTCGCTTTTTGTTAAAATTAGAAAGCGCACAAGCCAAGAGATTGAGAGAGGCTCGGCTTTGTCCCTTTGGGGCTGTGTCAAGCCATTTTACATTACATTTCAACATATACAGGCCTGTTCTCAATTCCACTTCCGCTGCAACTTTTCGGAAACGGAATTGATTCAGTTTCTTGCAACACAAAAACGAAAGCGTTTTACGTTTTAAAAATTAATGCTTGCTGCTCGGTGGAATGAAAATAAATTGGAAAATTACGCACTCGTACAGTTGCCAAATGTACATTAAGTTAATTTTCCTTAATACTGTGATCAATGGAGAGTTTGTTAGTGCAATTTGGTTTTCGTTTAAATCTATAACTAAATTAAAACAAATTTTTTTGTTAATTGTCTCGAGAAATTGGAGGCGCTTGCCAAACCGAAAAGTAAAACGTAAAAGTCAGCCTATTTCGTTTCCGCAGGTTCCATTTCCATCGTTTCGCTTGATTCTCCCGAGCCGATTTCGTTTGGTCGGTGGTTTGCCAAAAGTAAAACGTAAGCAAAATCATTCGGAATTAAGAACAGAAAATCCAAACCGAAACGGAATTGCTTTCGGTTTACTTTTCAAAACGTAGCGGAATTGAGAACATACCTGAATGTAAGCAAATAGCGCATGCGGCGCCAAAAAGTATGCAACATTTTGTAACTTTTATTACTTTGCTATTTATTATCCAATCTTTATGAAACTTTCACACAGAGAGGAAAAATCAAGTATTCCGTACTTAAACTCAGTTTTTCCGAATTTGATAGACAACTGAGTCTTAAATTACTCCCATCAAGCTCGCCATACTTAAATCAAGTTCGTTTGAAAACTTGATTTAAGTATTATCGGACTAAAAATATGACTACGAATCATACTTAAAATGAGAACATTTCAAGTATGTTTCAAACTTAAAATAAGTTCGAGTTGAATAAAAAATGCAACATGATCGTTCCTTAAATAACGTACGTGCAAAGTTGATCCAAGTATATTACAACATCAAGACTTTTCTGCAGATAATGTAGATATTGGGCACATAAACTGAAAAATATGAGCTTGATATCTTTTAAATTGTAGAAGTTATTCAACATTGTTAATTGTGGGGGCGGGAGGGGTCATGGCCAAAAATTTAAATAAACTTGATCTGCGTATAGACATTAGGAGTCTACATACAAAATTTGGTGGCTCTAGCTCATCTAGTCTCCGAGATCTAGGTGTTCATACAGACAGACGGACATGGCTACATCGACTCGGCTGTTGATGCTGATCAAGAATATATATACTGTATGGGGTCGGAGATGCTTCCTTCTGCCTGTTACATACATTGCACGACTTTAGTATACTCTTTTACTCTACGAGTAACGGGTATAAAAAATTAAATTAAAATTACCAAAAATCGAGACGAGATGGACCATTTCCGGAAACAGATTCGTGATCTGAACTTTAAACCTGACGTGCTGGGGGAAAACGGGTTTTGAATTCAGCGCCCGAAAACTTCAGAAAGACTTTTCAGCAAATTTCTAAAACTTTAAAGAAGGTTCGGTCCGGTGGTTTGAACTCATCGGAAAGGTTTGGATTGCTGATTGGTTCACAAACATGTTTATCTTTGCTTAATTTACCTTTACGAGAATAGAACAAGAGATTAAGGGAAGCTCAGCTTATACCTTTGGGCTGTTAGGCCAAATAATTAAAAATAAATCGGAAATTCGATTCGGGAAAAACAATGGCTTTAGGATGTTATATTATATTTGGTTGAGCTTGTGGTAAATAAATTCAATGTTATTAAAATTGTTGGGAGGAAACTTGTTTTTTCAAATAATTCGAAAAGCCAATATAAAGCTAAAGTTCCATTTCAACATTTCTAACTAACTATTTCTTACATATGATCATTTGTCATATTTGTATGTCCTTGGCTGTAGCTGTAGTGGCTTCATTTTCAATTGCAAGAATGTTGCATTGTTGTCTCTCTTTTCATCATTTATCATATTTATCATTTCCCAGCCTGAGCTCCTTTAATTGTCCGCCCAGCACTCAATTTAATGAAGTCGATAAAAAGTGAAATTTTCTTCTTTGGCTTTGAAGTTTTAAAAATGGTAAAAATCAATTTTAATTTAGAGCACAATGAGCTCACTTTTGTCGCCACGTGGGCAGGTGAAAAATTCCCATTGCCACCCACTCACACACACAAACACACAAAGGTCATATGAGCTTCACCTCAGCTCGTCGTTGCTTCAAAGTTGCGTTATTGAATCGAATTTCATGTCAAAGGAAGCGTCCGTGTCTGGCTGTCCCCCAAAAAACGGGTAAACAACAATAAAGCAAAGACAAACAGAAAAAGAGTAACAAAAAGATAGGACACAGGACAAGACCCTGAAACCGTATAGAGCAGGACATGATGAATGACGCGTTGCTAGACAATTTCCATTTTTTTTTTTTCAATTTGAATGGAGGGCTAGTGACCCTTTCCTGTTCCCCGAAATACAGGTTTTAGATTTCAATTGGATTTTTTTCTTTGTTGGTTGTTGTTTCTTTTGTAGCGAGGGAGGCGGCGGCGTTTTGCTATTGAGATAGATGCAACCTGCAATTTGCCGCCTGACTGAACCAGAGACCAATCTAGAATTGCCAGAATTGGAACGAAATTGGATGTAGAACTAAAAGTTGTAGGCTTTAATAATTTTTGTAGGAAATACATTTTAGAACTGGTTACTAGATGGTAAACACCAAGTTCTTATCCTTTAACTTATCTCTCCATCTATGTGTGGATTGATATGTTAGTAGTCCAGTTCAGTGCTTGGGATCCTTAAAAACTTTTTTTTTTGTTTCGTAAGTCATTAGGTCTCAACTGGCATAGTTAAAAACTCGCTTGTATGAGCCGATATGAAAGTTTGAAAGGATCATAAGTTTAAATTGTTTCTGGCACAACAAAGTTTCACGGAATTTATTCTAAATCGAATGACGGACACGAATGAAATCGTTTCAATAGTGGCTAAGCATGAGGAATTTCCAAGTTAATGTAAACAATGCACACAAAGACCGAACAACAGAAAGTTCTAAAAAGTTAGAGCTAAAGAATTCAAAACTTTTTAGTAAAAGTCGCAAATCCGTCGATTAAATCTTTAAATCCAAATTGGAAAGTTTATATTTTTTATTAATTCTCTTATGCTAACGAACTTTTTAATTTAATTAATGTATTTTAATTATTTAGTTCTTTGTTGTCATTCATAATATTATAAATGTGAAAGTTTGAATGTTTGTACACTTGTTACTCAATCAAATAGATAAGGCTGAAGGGATTCAGATGAAATTATGCGCACTGATAGTTGATAACTTGAAATAGGTCGAAAAACCGAGAAACTTTGAAAACACTTGATGTTTGGATTACAATGCAGGCATTGCACAGTGGTTGCGCCCATAGGCCAAAATTAAAAAAAATCCATCTAAGAATATTTAGTCAAAATGTAAACAAATTGCCTCAAAATTGTCCAAATTTCTTAATGGCAAACCAGCTTTTTAAAAAATGAACGCAAAGCGTGGACACGTGTTGAATTTTGCAGCGCAGCGGCGTTAAGTTAGCTTTTCGTCAAAACAAAATTGCATTTCACAATGGTCAAACGCTCCCTAGAGAGGTCCGAACTCAATTATTTAAAATTAATTTTAAAGTTGCAGGTATTTACCTTTATTATTTCTTCTTGTGAAATTAATTTGATTGATATATTATTTGTTGTGTATTTTTGTTTGATTGTACTTTTTTTGTGTATTTTGTGAACGTCATTTTCATGTTTAAATAGACTTTTAGTTATGTTACCCCCCGATCCCCCCTTTATGAGTGCTATCTGTGTATTTGTCAATGTTTTAAGGTAATAAAAATGTTAAGTGTAGCTGCTGATATTTGCTGATTTGTGTATATTCATGAATAAGCTCAAGCTGTCTTACAGTTTTCAAGGTCAAATTTGCGATATAGAACTATAATTTAGAAAAATGTCTTATAAAAAAAGTTGAGAAAAGTATTTTGAATTCGGCTTATCACCACTTCATTCCTTCATACGCTCTTTTGAGTACTTTTTGCACATTTCTTACAAGTTGGAAATAAAAATGAGGCAAGCTAGATCAGCAGAACAAAAGCTTAAAGTACTGCAAAGAAAAGAACGAGTCCCAGGGGAATTTCGCTATAAAATGGGAATACCATTCGGAGTGTGCACACACACACATTCATAAGGGACCTTGGACCCGGGGATTGGGTGATAATGGCTTGGGACATTACTGAAAGCCACTAGTTATCTTGTTATCTCTACTGGAAGTATTTTTGCGCAGCATCGCCATATAAGCCTTACTACGGTGCTATGTGAGCTATAGGATATAGTCGTCCGATGCAGCCAATTTTTTTTACTATATATTAAAAATATTTTTTTAGATTTTTGGGGAAAATTTCATAACGATATCTCAAAGCGAAATATTTATGGCCGCGATTCCGTACAAGTCCAACCACAGTGCATTAGTAATGAAAGATGTTGTCTGAATGGCCCAAAATATTGCACTATTTTCACATATCTTTAAATCTTTGATGGACGCCAAGTGAAGACGTGCTGGTCAAGAATATATATACTTGGGAATGATCGGTCGAAAAGTTTAAGTGAAAAAACTTTTTTGTTTTCAATGAAAACGCCTCCAAACTTCGAATTTTTTAGTTTGCTATAAATTTGGTCGAAGTCGGACATCTATATTACCTGTTCCGGTCTTCACAATTCGATAAACTTACTCGATTTTAATTTACATTGCTTAGAGCCGATGAATTCAAAAGTAAATGCGATTTTTTACATAAAAGCGTCAAAATAATGTCTTAAAGTTAATTTTGTACTATTGTTTAGTGTATTTTGATACTTTTTGCAATCTTACATTCCCTTAAAAATTGTTTTAAATAAACAAATTTATAATTTTTATGAATAGCTTTAATTTTGCAATGTGCCGTCCAAATCGAATTCACATATTTTGTACAAGCTGTTCTGGTTTTCACGTTTTTATAAAACGCTGGGAACATGTTTATAAAATGCCATTAAAAATAGAAACGATATTTAAAACACCTATATTCAACGACTATCAACTATTTTGAGTAGTATTTATTGAATAGTTTGGCTTCATGAGCTGATTAAGGTGAAAGTGTAGTCAACGGAAACAATTTAAAAATGAAACATTCGAATTGCAAATCGTTCGAATACCAGAATAGTTAAAACAAAATCGTTCGATTTGGTTTTCATTTGAAATCAAAGAAATATGTGAAAGCCGGAACAGGCCTGATAGTATAGCTGTCCTAGAAAAGTATGGTCTAAAAAGTAGTCTTAGTTAGAAAAACTTTTTGTTTTCAATGGAAATGTCTTAAAACTTGGCATTTATTTATTTGCTATGTTTTCACATATTTCTACAAATTTTGGTCAAAATGACTATAGCATATAGTTCCCAATAGTGGCCGGGTGGCTCAGCGGCTAGTGTGCGCGACCGCTGTGCATGAGGTAGTGGGTTCGATCCCGCCTCGGAACATCTAATGAAAAGATTTTTTCTTTGAATAAACTTTACACCCGGCCACACCTCTTTGCTGTTGGCGCCAGCATTGCAGTAATTAGCCATGAAAAGCTTCTTAAACTGCCGTTCAGATTCGGCGTTAAACTGTAGGTCCCTTTCTCTTGTGCTAAAATTAGAAGCGCACAAGCCAAGAGATTGAGAGAGACTCGGCTTTGGGGCTGTGTCATCTTGATAAGCTAATTTTACTTTTACTATATAGTTCCCATAGGAACGATCGGTCGAAAAACTAGTTCTAGTGAGAAAAACTTTTTTTTTTTAATGGAAACGTCCATATAATTGGCATATTGGCATAATTTTATATACCTTTACACAATTCTACAAAGTTTTAAGAAAATCGGTTAGAAAAACTTTTTTGTTTTCAATGGAGGCTGCAAGGGTATACATGTAAAAAGGAATAAGGTCTACGCAGCAGACTTTCAGCGGAGTTTGAGCAGCAGAAACGGCAGAACAGAGCAGCAGAGTAACAGCAGATTAACAGCAGACAAACAGCAGAAAACTAACAGAAGTTACAACAGAGAAGCAGCAGAAGTACAGCAGTCACAGTCGAGAAACAGCCATCGCGGAGAACAGTTGAGAAGCAGCAGCCGAACTTTAAAACTATCAAAACGCCGCGTGTAATCGGCCGAGCCAAAGTTAACATTCCACAAAACAAAATTAAGGTATTGCAAATTCTCTCAAATTCGTTCCACCTTAGTATGGTCCACTATTGGCCAATTTAGAAAGAAAATAAATGTATTAACTTTTCAATACTTAAGGCCCTCTTCTGGTCTAGACGACTGAATTTTACGTGCTCTTTTTAGTTGTGGAAATTGTGAAAATCGGGAAAAGATTTTTTAATTCTGTAACTGGTATTTGGTTTCTCAATTCATTAAAAACAATCCAAGTCGGTCCTACCCATTACTCAAGGCAATTAGTGTTGTATAGCCTTCCCTTATGTTAGTTAACAGAGCATTAACATTAAAGAACATTTCAACATGTAAGCAAACAGCGCATGCGGCACCAAAAAGTATGCAAAATTTTTTATAACTTTTTTGACTTTGCCGTTGATTATTCTATCTTAATGAAACTTTCAGAGATTGTAGATATTGGGCACATACACTGCAAAATATAAGCTTGAAATCTTAAAAATTGTAGGACATATACAACTTTTTTAATTGTGGGGGCGGTAGGGGGTGTGTCCAAAATATGAAATAAACTTGCGTATAGACAATAGGAGTCTACATACACAATTTGGTGGCTCTATCTCTTCTAGTCTCCGAGATGTAGGAGTTCATACAGGTAGAAGGACATGGCTATATCGACTCGGCTGCTGATGCTGATTAAGAATATATATTCTTTATGGGGTCCTTCTGCCTGTTACATACATTTGCACGACTTTAGTAAAAAATGTTTACTGTACGAGTAACGGGTATAAAAATGTGTGAGTGCGAATGCTGCTCAAAAAGTTTTCGACCTTCAAAAAAGGGTCTTCTAAAAAAGGTGTGCTGATGGTCCACACCTTTCCGGGACTCCCCATTATTAGAAAGCGAAATGGAAAACAGGAAACTGTCAAGTATAAATGCCTTTATGACCCGGAGCAAAATCAAGGAAAAAAAATTGAATTTGTAAAAGTTGTGGCCATTTAAAAATGAGAAATGGATTTTTGACAATTTTTTTGCAGTCCAGTGAACAAAAAAAATAGTAAAAAATTGTTTTTTTTCAGGCGATAGCTTGTCCCGGTGTGCTGGGGTTTTGTTGTTTAAAATGAAACTATTTTGGATTAGTTTTCAGCAACAGCGCGGAGCCTGGTCCTTAGTGTACATTGTGACTTTTTTAACGACCTTTGTGATAATCAAACTAGCATGTTTTAGCCGGCACGAGGTCATGCTATGTTTGCAAATTCAGAATGATAAATATTGCCAGTGAGTCGATTAGTATTTTGCTTTTGTGAATAACACAGTTCAACAAATATTACACAGAAAAAAAAACGGCGAGATAAGCTCAATCTTTTTATACTCTGTACCAGAGGTACACAGAGTATAATAAGTTTGTGCAAAAGTTTCCGTCTGTCCGTCTGTCTGTCCGTATGAACGAACAGATCTCAGAGATGGTAAGAGATAAAGGTTTGGCATGTATGGGACAAATGCTCCTTATACTTGCAGACAGATGAAGTTTATTTTCAAGTTAAAAAACTGCACAGGTACAGAGTATGTTATAATCGGGCTGATTTCAGCTGCTACTACAGCAGCGAAATACACACTGAGCATTCACTTTCGTTGGTACAGAGTATATTACATTCGGTCTTAACCGACTTTCTTTCTTGTTTTTCTTAGAGTATTCCCGGCACGAGCTTAAAAATTCAATCTCGATTTACGGGATATTCTACTCAATTCAATTATTTAAGGCTTGACGCAATCCTTTCGAGCTTGACTCATTCCAAAAGTGCATACTTCAATCCCTTTCAAGATTACAATGTTCATAAATTAGAAACGATGCTTAAAAGTATAAATAGCATTTAAGATATTGGACAACAATCATGTGATATGGTGCTGTGCGATGAGATGTCATACCATTCGTGTTCAGTGCAAAGCTGAAAAGTTGTGAGTTCGAATCCCAGACAAGACAACAATAATTTTTATATTTCTTTGTTTTGTTTCAGAAGCTTTAAATATACCAAAACTGGTGTCGGTGGGTGTGTCCTATGGAAAATGGAGGAGTAAAGGTAAAGGAATCTTTCTTGGAGCAATTTAATCTCAACAAAGCTTAAAGTGATCCTGCTTGGGGATTAAATTGAGTTCGAATTTTTTGATTAATTTAATCCTTATGCGGGATAAATTTGATCTTTACAGGATTGAAAAGTGAGAGCAAATCAATCTTTTTCGGATCGGCTTAAGAATATACGGGACTACCCTGCTTTCAATCCTGTTTCGGATTGATGTAATCCCGTTTGGATTGATTTTTTTTTTGAGTGTAGGTCATCGCTGGCCCTAAAATGAATTTGATACCATTCGACAGAGGTTGTCAATCGGAATACAAGTCAATTTTCAGAATTTCTTTAGCACTTTAAGTTTTAAAGAAATTAAAGAAATCAATGGTCAAAGTGGTTAAAAGTGCCATAAATGACTTGTTTCAAAAATTTATCAAAAAGTCATATATTAATTTAGATAAATACATTTCATTTCGTTACAAATAAAGTATATTATCTGCTTAAAGCTCGGAATGATTGTTCAGACAATCAAATTATATGAGGCAAAAATTATTAAATATTAACAAATTGAAAATGAGTTTAAGGTTTGGTGTTTTGATTTTATTGAACTCATTCGACAGGATTTTAGTAGGGTAATTGGTCACCTTTTCCACCCTTTGTACTTTATGGCACCTGAAATCCGCGAGAATTAATGTACGGTGCAACATTTTTTTCAAACTTATTTTTTTATTTTATTCCTAATTTCTACCAAGTTTCAATCTAATCGGAAATCATTTGGAAATCCCATACAAATTCAATATTTTTTCATAGAAAAATTCGCATTTATTGCAAATATTTTTGGAAATCATATGTTTGGTTGAGTATACTATGTTTAAACTTAGTTTTTTAGTTGTTTCCATACTTTGAAATAATAGACCTATCTTACATAATTATAACAGCTTATAAAGACTGTAAAGGCTGCAAGAGATCGCTCATTCCACTGGTTACGTATATAAAAATATGAAAGCACTCCCGAGTCTCTAAGTTACCAGCAAGCAAACAAGGATTATAAACAGAAATGCTATCTTACTTTGCAAGTCTGGCCAAATCTCTAAAGGAAATAAAAGACAGTAAGTCATATTGGGCAACCATCAGAAATCTAAATGGGGTCAGTTTTGTAAAAGGAGGAGAATTTACTGCGCTGCAGCTGGGAACCTACTTCCGTAATCTTTGAAATTACAATTTACCTAAAAAACGTCTTCAATTTGCCCTCCCTTACAAAGAAAAACAGACATTGGATGAACCGATAACCATGACCGAAGTAAATAATATAGTCCTTAAATTGAAGTCGAACAAAGCTCCGGGTGTTAATAGGATCCCTGCTGAATTCATTCGTTTCGCCACCCCTCGCTTTTTAAAAGAAATAACGAAATCTTTCAACTGCATTTTTGAACTCGGCACAGTTCCTGAAATTTTTAAGGAGGCTATATTGCTCTCAATTTTTAACAAAAAAGATAGTCGGTCAAGCCAGCCTATAACATACTCTACACCTGTGAGGTGCTGCCTATAACCGTTGCGACCGGTGCGGCCCATAATTGTTTGGTTTCCTTATAACTCGAATATCGTTCATCCGATCTTTAAAATTCCTTCAAAGGATCGATAAAGAATCCCGAATACTAAATATGTCCAGAAGGTTCAAACCTATATGTCCAGAAGGTTTAAACCTTCTATCCATAAAACTATGGGAGATATGACGTTTTCCGATATTGCGTGGGCGGTAGGGGGCGGGGCCAAAATTGAAAATAAACTTGATCTGCCTGCAAGTACTATATAAGAGTCATATGTTTCTTACATGTCAAACCTCTATCTCTTACCATCTCTGAGATTGGTTTGTTCATACGGACAGACGGACACTTTTGCACAAACTTAATATACTCAGCGTACCTCTGGTACAGAGTATAAAAACGGTGATCCGCAGATTGCGTCAAACTACAGGGGAATCTCTTTCTAAAATGCAATATTAAAGGTTTTTTCTGCGATCGTGTTGGAAAGAGTAAACTTTTGGATAAGCGAGGGAGATCACCTGTCACAGTTTTAGACCGGGTTCCGGAAGGGTTACTCTACCATTGACAACGTTTATTGTATTTCGAGCATTGCTGAGAGGTACCTTTCTAGAGGCAGAAAGCTGTACGCCTTTTTTGTAGATTTCAGAGCTGCTTTCGACTCATTAGATAGAAGATCGCTTTTATTAAAGCCGTATAACCTCGGAATGTCTACAAAAATCATAAAAATGTTGGAGCGCCTCTACAAAGACATTCAACAAGCTGTATGGGACGGCACTAGCTTATCGCATTGGTTTACCACGGAAACGGTAGTAAAACAGGGGTGTTTGCTTTGTCCTCTTCGATTCGCCTTGTACCTAAACTACATCACTGATTGTCTTCCAGAAGTAATCTCGATAGGCGAGTACGAAGTGAAGTCCTTATTTTTTGCGAATAATGATTCGCCTAGAAGGTTGCAAAAAACAATTGAAGCGCTGCATAACTACTGTATGCTCTGGAACCTCACAATTAATATGGAGATGTCGCAAGTTCTAGTGTTTAAAAAACAAGAGCAAGAGATGAAAATTGGCAATGAAATGGAGCTGACCTAAAAGTAGTTAAAAGCTACAAATATCTAGGAGTATATCTTAACCACAGTGCCAAATTCAACCTCCATCTGAAAAACAAACTTGCAGACTCCAAAGTAGCCATCAATTGTACCTGGAGGACGTTGTTTGCTACCAGTACGAAATACAAGCTCTTCAGTGCAGCGATAAGATCGGTTATGACCTATGGCGCTCAAGTGTGGGGGCTTTATCACTTTGACGAAGTAGAAGGCCTATTAAGGTATTTTAGAATAAGATTGTTCCGTCTGCCACAGTAAACGCCAAACAGAATGATTTACCTGGAAACCGGACTCTCCTCTTCACGTATACACAACCGACATCCACTTTAAATATATGCAAAAATAAATACGAATGCCTGATCACCGACTCACAAATATTGTGTCTTCATATTTACTGCGCGAAAAATTGCACTTTCAAGAGTGGGAAAACCTGCCAGAGAAGCTATGCGTAACCTTACATTTGGACGATTCTATGGAATGGGCACTTTGGTGAGTTCAAATCTTACTGAAGATGGGATAGAACTACAGAGACGAATTTATAAGGTAAGCGCAGCGCAGCTCGGTTCGTGTGCTAGGAAGGGACCTGGAAACTGTACTCTCTGGCCTAATACCGAAAAGATTTTCGGTTCCGGTACAGGTACGACCCGAAATGAATGTTTTGGTAAAAGGTTCTATTTCGGTTTTTAATTTATTTCGGTTTTCGGTTTCGATACGGTACCCAGTTTTTTATTTCGGTATACCGGTACGTACCGGTATAAGTCAAAATTTGTAAATATTGTAAAGTAAATTCTAAGATAAGTCCTAACCATTTTATTCATTTTTAATATAAAGAAACAATATTCAACATAAAAGTTTCAGTCGGTTGTCATTTAAAGTAAAATTATAGTCGCTTTTTCACATTTGGTATTATTTTACGAAGTTGACATGTAAAAACTTATGACTCACATTATTCGAAATTCTGTTTTTTTTTCGAATTAAATTTAGACTTTTATATGTCCAAGTCTTTTTTATATAACATAGCATTCTTGTGGTCGCAATAACATAAAACTGCTAAGCAGATTCATTATAAATTTCACACCAGAGGCGTTTCAGGCTAGCCTGCGTAGCTGGAATAGAAAAAGAGATTTTGAAATCTTTTACAATTCTGGGAACTTTGTGGAGGACTCTGACCACCTCTTTAGAATGTTTTGATGGTTTCGGCGCTTTTAGATAAGCTAGTATTAAAATATTCATTAGCAGTGATTGATCACCAGTGATTGTACAGTAACCGACGAAATTTGAGCATAAATATTTGTTAAAAGAGTAATACAAGATTTTTTGCTCAGGACTTAGCATTACGTTATACATGGGGTCCAAAAATATGCCACATTGAAAAGCATTGTTCTCAAAAAGGGATTTCTCAAGCTTTTCTATTTCCTGAATGAACGATTTTTCTAGAGAGGACGTATTTTTTGATATTTCCAGTTTGCTGTGTATCCAAATGAAATGAAAATCACTCGAAACTAGATTTTCGGCTTGAAGCTTAGCTGTGGTCACCTTAGCTGTTTCTAATATGCGTACTATTTCGCGAACAGAGTCCCACACTTTCCGATATAGCAGAATGTTCGGCGTTCGCAAAATTGAAAAAATGTCTTCTGCCAGACATTTTAAGCCTTCTTGGAAAAGTGACAAGAAAATTTGACATAGTGTAAAGGACGTCTTATGCTTCTTTCCTTGCGTTACAAACATCTGACCTAAACTATAAAGATAAAAAAAACCGAAACAGTACCGGTACCAACGTTTCGGCTTTGTTCCGGTTCTATCGGTTCCAATAATTACGGTAAACGGTATTCGGTTCCAAAAAAAAATTTGTATCGGTTCCGGTATCGGTTCCGGTAAGTGATTTGAAACGTTTTATTTCAGTTAACGGTTTCGGTACCGGTATTATTCCCTGGTGAGGACATAATCCACTTTCTTGTTGACTGCCCCATTATAGCAGATACTAGGCAATTATACTTCGGAGGAACTGCCATTGGAAGAAAGGAGATCTTGGATTTTTTAAATGGAGCAGATTAGACGTTGCTCTCCTTTTAAATTGCAACTGCGTTAAAGTAAGGGAACAGAATTGTTTTGGATGATTTTTAAAAATAGTATTTGTCAAAATTCTATAGGGGAAAATGGGGTGTTGTGATCATAGTAAGGCTTTTCGAACATAACTTCGCCAAAAATCAATATTTTTCATTCTGTAAATTTTGTACTTTAGTTAAAAGATGCATGTAACTTTGCTCATCATGTTTTTTGGTAGTTATTCTTTATTAAATCAAAAAAATAATAATTTTTCTTATAATCTGAATAAAAAAATATCAATAAAAAATCGGCAGCCGCCTTGTTTTCTTATATTTACGAGCACGTTATGCTGGTGGCTGTTTTTTGTTTGCCTTTCTTTTTTTATGTTTTTGTCCTCTTTGGAGCATTTTGCTTCTGCCTTTTAGTGTATCATTGCAACATTCTATTCGGAATTCAAAACCGACCTTTTTGCAGGTACAAATTCCGGTGGCTCACAATACCCCATACATCAGTTTTTTTTGATTGGCGCCACAAACCCAAATAAATTTTTTTTTCAAAAATTCATATTTCGGTCAAAAAGGCAATTGATCAAAGATATTTCTGTCATACTTAATTTTTTGATTCCGAATAAAATTTGGAACTATATTCACACCCCAAAAAAAAAATTACAATAATATTTGAAAAACAAATCGAGTTCTGGTTCACCAACTTAAAGCTGACGCTTTAGACACAAAAAATCTATTTTTCAATTATATTTATTCGTAGCAGCCAAACCGATTGAAAACAATGGGCGCATTCAGCAGATAAATCCAATTTACGATTACTGATTTGCGATTTGTGATTGCTGATGATTCTCTGCTGAATGTTATTATTTGATATTCAGTGGCCTTTGCACATTTTATAAAAAAACAACCCTTAAACAAATTAACTTCAATATTTACGGACAATAAATATACAATTTTATGAGAATGTTTGCACAAAGGTAGACTTATCCTGCAATCGCTTACCAATCGTACTTTTTGTTTGATTGCTTTTTAACAATCATAATTGTTATTTACCAATCGCAATCGGCAATCACTTCATTTAGCAGGAAAAATCGGCAATCACAAATCGTAAATCGGATTTATCTGCTGAATGCGCCCATTGGGAATAGCCTACAAGCAACGTGTAACAGCTTGAAGCAAAATGTTTATATTCCACACGTTCCTCATAAAATAAAGTAGAGTCAGGGAAACTTGTCATGCACTTTAAAATAATGTTTTGTTTTCATATTAAGTCGGCTAGAAAATCACTTGAAATTGCCTTGCGTGGAAGCTGGCATAAGAAATTTGTTGATGACATGCGAAAAAATCATCCTGACATGATGCAGATCTTTCCACCTTCTTCACAAAAGACACAATTTTCTTTGATTCAGAAATTTCGAGCAGCGCCTGCATCGGTAATACCAATGTCCACATACCAAATCACATAATATTTGGTAACCAAAAAGAGATGGTAAATTTATCAAGTTAGAGACGGGAACAGTAGAGTTGGCGAAAATTGTCCCCAAACTCCCAAAGAGTCTTACTTTGTGAGGAAGACCAAGCATGACGGTCTTTCAACTACCCCCAAATGTTTTCTAAAGCTGCTACTGTTGACCAAATATTAAATAAATTTCATGCCAATTAATTTTTTCTTTAAATATTTTTGTATTTTTATATTCAATACATTTTTAACAGCGTCAACTGACAGATTTAAGATGTTCCCAGTGTCAATTTCCATTTCACATCATCATCAAATTCTATGCGTTCCTCTAAAATGTACTCAGTGGGCAGAGACTATAACGCTATTGCTGTTATACCTTGCTTGACTTCATCTATCGTTTCTGACTTGAGATATGGTTGAAAATGTTTCCTTAAAAGTATCCAAAAGAGGATTCCATTGCCTTGAAAAACCCTCATTGGTAAACAAATCCTTGCTGTGGGTTTGTTTTGATTCGCAATTGGTTAAACGGTTACCTTCATCTAGAACCCATTCAGCAAACCTGAAACCAACAAAGATTTGCGGACATTCACAGATGCTCGTCACTTGTTCTAGATTTCCCCACATACTCACTCATAATAGCCTGTTCTCAATATTAAATATTTGTATTTCAATTTTTGGTTCCACTCACCGCTTGCCCTTGAAGGCCAACAGATACTTCTTGTTGGCTGGAAAATTATTCGATTGCACTGATCCCGTGGCGCCGGCTCTCAGTGGGAATTGCTTGTGGAAGAGCGGTATGCTGACATCGAAATCATGCCTCAGCTGCAACACACTCATGCTGGCCTTGGCCAGTATGGCCTCACCGGCATCAAAGCCCAACGAGTTTTCCGCATAGTCCGGCCAAGTGCCGGAATATAAATTAAAAATGATGTGATTGCGGCCATTGTTCCAGTGGGGAAGGCGGGCCAAGCGCGATGGCACATTTCGCACATAATCCTCGGACAGAGAATCCCGATCCAGGGTATCAATGGCCAAGACGAAAAGGCAGGCCATTGAGGGATCTGCGGTGTAGTAGCGCGACTCTTGTATGGCAGTGAGAATCTTTTGATAGTTGGCCGAGGTGGGCGGGGCGGCGCCCAGCGAATTCAACGGCTCCGGCGGGTAGACATAGACCAGGAATTGATCGTAGCATTTGGTGAAATCAAAGCAGGTCTCCATGCGGCAGTCCTTGGCGGGTGCGTGGGAGGAGGGGGAGTGCAAATGGCTGTCATTGCCCAAAGGCTCGAGCTCGGGCAGCGTTAGGAAGCTGGGCAAATGGGGCTGCTGCTGCTGCTGTTGGTGCTGTGTCCCATCGCCTCCGTCCTTGGCGGATTCATGCTGAGCACGCCGTGGACGATGCGGAGAGAATTTCAGGCGATAGCCACCGAAATAGGCATAGGCCAGAAAGGCGCAGGAGACAAAGACAAGAATGTAACGTTTCTTGGCCTGCATAACTGTAAATGTGCTAAAGAGTTTTTGTTGCTGCGGCTGCTGCTGCTGCTGGTTGTTGTTATTGGTGGGGAAAAAGAGAGCGGGAGCAGGGAGGAAGGCCGAGACGGCGACGCGGCGCGGCGCGGCTGCTTTGGTGAGGTTCTAAGCCAAAAATTAATTAGTCTCTCCACATTTTAGACCGAGGAGGGCCGCCTAGGCCTGGCATTTGTTTATTTATTAATAATTTATAGCAATTTTTTGGGTTTTGCATTTTTGTGTCGCCTGCGGAAAGCCACTCACAAAAGGTCTCGCGGAACCAGGGTGGCTTCTGTTTTCCACCACCACATTTTCCAACATTTCACTCACTTATCATTTTGCTTAATGATTTTAACACATTATTTTTTAATCATTTTTTATTCATTTTGTTTTATAAACACAACAGAGCAGTGTGACCGCAGGCTAAGACTGGAAAAATACCGCAAGTGGGACTCGAGCTGGTGAGAGAACTGCCGGTGAGAGGCCCGACTGCAAAGTACCCTGTTGCCTTGATATTTTAATTTTTCCTATCCTAGAGAGAGTTTCAGTTTAGATCGAATTTGCGCCATAAGATATATATCCAGATGTGAATCCACTAGAAGTAAAGTAAAATTTTCATTCAAATTTTGAATCAAAATTCTATTTCTGCTTTACTTCTCTTACTTTTGTATGAAAGTTTTACTTTACTTCTCGTTAATTCACATCTGGATGCAGACCTCTAGTTAATATATTTTTGGGTCAAAGATATAATACTATACAACAGATGAATCTTTTTGTATTGTTATGCATTTAGCTAAGCTGATTACGAAGCAGAACATTTTTTAAAATTTTAAATGCTTTTTATTAGGCAAAGGCTCTCTGAATTTGAAAAAGCTACATTACAAATCATATTTAGAGCTTTCAATTTAATCACAACTCTTTTCAATTTCAAATCCAAAAAAATTATAACAATGAAATACCTAAATTCGAATAAAAAACACTCAAAAATACAAAACTATGCAACAACAATATCCCCGGCAAATAAAATAGTGCCTATACCGGTCACACTGTACTACCGTACCACGGAAATGTACTAACGCCGAGTTGGCATTTTGCAACACTGAGCTGAGCCCGAGAGAACGCGAGAGTACGAAGAGCGCGCGCGTTAGTTAGTTTTTAAACAAAAACTAAAATTTATTTCCCTAAATTTCACCAAAATTGTAAACTTTAGCTAATCCTTATTTTTAAGCCTAATTCTACAATTATTGTTATTTGCGTAACAAAATGGATTATGCTCTAAAATCTTTGATATGAAGCGCTTCATATGCAACCGCGTTAGCTTAGGCGTTCGTTTTGGCGTTCTGATAGCTCGGCGTGTACTGACAAGCGAGTTGTACTATCTGTTGGCTGGCCAACTCCTTGGAATTGTACAAAAACAGTCAAGGGAAAATCAAGGCATGCGCGTTGATAAGCGCGCGCCTCATTGTGCCCGCAAATTGGGTGGCAACGCCAGGCGTGCAGCTGTTCGGTATGCAATGGTTTGTTAGAGCGCCAAAATTTGAAAGTGTGCGAAAACTGTGCTGCATAAACTTTTTAAACTGCTACAAACTTACGAGCAAGGCAAATTTTTGTGTAAATATTCGTGCGCCATTTGCCACTTACTAATTAGCTTTTCGGCCGCATCCGCCAAATGCTCCATGTCCGGTTGCCTGCTTTTTGGCTGGCTCCCGCAATTTCCCGTTACAAAGCGTTTAGGCTGGAATTTCAATTATGCACAGGATTGCCGGGCCATCCCCTCTCCGCTCTTGTCACCGCAATTATGATGTGCCCACATAGATAAGCCAACCCCCACGAGATATGCCAGGCAGCTGTGACTACTCCTGCACCTCCCCCATCCACCCTGCTCTCATGGCATCTCCTATGGCTTTATAAGCGGCTCCATATTCCATATTCCCGCTCAAACGTATCAAACCTGCAAAGGGCTAATAAAAACACACAGAAAAAATCAAGAATGTCCTCATACAAGTAAAAGGGAGTACTCCGACCACATGATGCAACCAACTTAAAACAAATTGCTCGAGTTTTTGCAGCATAGAATTTAATTTTGTCCCATGATGTGAGAGAGAGGGAGTGAGTGGAGGTCCAACATACTCAAACGCATGGCATGCGAACAGATGGCACCACTTGACTTGGCCAGAGATGTAGACGAGATGTGACTGATGCTCTGTTACCTAAAATTTTTATTCCTTTTCCATCACCGCCAGTCAATTTTTACGAGGGTCGATCGATAATTTGCAGCGTTGAAGAAACAACTATTAACTTTGCAAAATTTCTTATTGTTTAATTAACAGAGCATTAACATTAATGCAAATATATCAACATTATGTAAGCAGATAGCGAATGGTGCTCTAAAAAGTATGCAACATTTTGTACAACCTTTATAATTCTGCAATTTCGTATAAGTTCCATATGAAAATTAGGAGATTATAGATATTTGGCACATGCACTCGATATCTTTAAATTTGTGGTTTTTAACATTTTTATACCTTTGTAACGCATTGAAGGAAGCATCTCCAACCACATAAAGCATATATATTTTTGATTAGCACGAAGAGCTGATTTGATTTAGCCCTGTCCGCCGTCTGACCGTCTGTCCGTCTGTCTGTTTCTATGCTATCTCATCCGTCAGTTTTAAAGCTATCCTCACCAAACTTTGCACGAAGTCTTTTCGTACAAGTAGCATATAGCTGTCATAGGAACGATCGGTCGAAAAACTAGTCCTAGTGAGAAAAACTTTTTTGTTTTTAAGCCTAGTACGGAGATCGTAAAACTGTTTGTGCGCACGAAAAAGCCATTTATTACGAAAGTGGATCGTAAAACAAAATAGTGTGCTAAGATAACAAAAAAATGCCAAAAACGCCAAAAAGGCGACGCATCCTATCGATTTACCTACATCGACATTGGAGCTTATGGAAGTGAGGGAGACATGAATGTCTTCTCGCACTCTAAGTTTGGCAAGGCCATTCTGTCTGGCAGTCTGGAGTTTCCAGAAGACAACTTGCTCAACGGAAAGAACACCCCATTCTTCATTGTTGGAGATGATGCATTTCCGCTGCAAAAGCGCATCATGAAGCCGTATGGGGCTCGAAACCTGACCCAAGAAGAGCGAGTCTTTAATTACCGCCTCAGTAGAGCTCGCCGATGTATTGAGAATACATTCGGTATTCTTAGTACCAAGTGGATGGCTGTACAACGCACTTTGCTGTGTCAGCCGGAAAGAGCCCAAAAAATTATAGCAGCATGTTGTTTCCTGCACAATTATTTGATGCGAACAAATCCAAGGGAGTATGCGAAGTCTAGAGACTTGCAAACACCCCAAAGCAACGCATGTACCCCTCTTCAAGGTTTCCGTGGGCGTTTGCAAGACTACCCGAAATTTGTTCGGAATTCGGTTAAGGAGTATGTAAACTCTCCAGTTGGATCTGTACCGTGGCAATACGAATCTGCTGGCGTGCCAAATTCATCTAATCCGATGTAATAAATTTTCATTCTCATTTTTTATAATTTACTAATTCAAAAAAAAAAATGCCATTATTATAAAATTTACAAAATTATTTCAATATATTTTCATCATCGTTGGCCCGGGCAAGCAACAACTCAGTAACATCTCTTTCTGCATTGCGGGCTGCTGCTGGAGTCATCCTATTCAGCAAACTGTCCCAAAACTGTAGGGCGGGCAGGTTTGCCAAGGGCGGCTGAGTGGGAGCAGCGATACCCACATGCATTTGTTCCAAGAACTGGCCAACAACAACTGCCAGTTTCTGGGACTCCCTTGGCTCCTCCGATCTGCGGTGCATTAAAGTGCTTCTTATTTGTGAGGTCCCAAATAAGCGGCTTTGCCTCTACTGCCTTTATTAAGGCGATCTTATCTTCCTCATGGAAGCGCTTGAAGCGATTCTTACGTTCATTCTTTTTATTTGACATTTTTTTGCTCTACCGACCGTCAAAATAAATAAATTTTATTAGTTTGGGAGCACAAACAAAACTCGAACAGCTGTTCAATAAAATCCACATGTTCAAAGTAGTTGGCAACGCGAACACGTCAGTGTGGATTTTACAACCCCCCTGATTGCTTGTCAGCATACTAGTCACAAAACGTTTTACGTCGAAAACTTTGTGAGTTGTTTTACAGTGTCATTTTTATATGAAAATTTTTGTTTGCGAGCGCTTTTTTGAGTTCTCCATACTAGGCTTTAATGGAAACGCCTCCAAAGTACGTATTTCTTAGTTTTCTATCCTTTCCCATGATTTCACTAAGTTTGGTCGAAATCGGATGTTTATAGCATATAGCTGTCATAGGAAGGATCGGTTAAAAAACTAGTCTTAGTGAGAAAAACTTTTTTGTTTTTAATGAAAACGTCCTTATCATTGGCATACACTTATTGTATAAAGCTTCCATAGGAACGATCGGTCGAAAAATAGTTCGAGTGAGGAAAACTTTTTTGTTTTAAATGGGATCGCCTCCAAATTTCGTAATTAACAGTGAATTATGCTTTTCCATGATTTCCCCAAGTTTGGTTGAAATTAGACATCTATATAGTATAGATCCCATAGAAAAGTAAGGTCCAAAAAGTAGTCTTAGTTAGAAAAACTTTTTTGTTTTCAATGGAAGCTGCAAGGGTATACAACTTTTCCTTATTTTTTATTCCAAAATTTGAAACAAACTGAATCTGCCTGCAGACAATACAAGTCGTCATTTCAAATTTGGTTGCTTTAGCTTTTCTAGTCTCTAATATCCAGGTGTTCATACAGACGGACGGTCATGGCTCGGCTATTGATGCTGTTCAAGAATATATATGAAAGCGAGTCAATTTGTACATATGTATTAAAAAAATTCACACTGATAAAAAAATGCATACTTAAATTAAATATAAACATATTCCATATGCAAATGCAAGTTTTAATACTTGATTTTAATATAAATGACTTTGTTTTAACTTAAAACATGTTAATATGAAAAAAATAGAGGGAAGTTAACTTTGGCTCTGCCGAAGTTTTGTAATCCCTTGCAGTTTGTTTTTCTAAATAAGACTACTTTTCGGACATTACTTTTCTATGAGAGCTATACTATATAGAAGTCCGATTTTGACCAAACTTAGTGGAATCATGGAAAAGCATAACAAACTAACAGTTTCGAAATTTGGAGGCGATCCCATTTAAAACAAATAAGTTTTTCTCACTAGAACTTATTTTTCGACAGATCATTCGTACTGCAGCTATAGGCTATATTCATCCGATTTTGAAAAAACTTTGTAGAATTGTGTTAAAGTGTATAAAATAAATATATGCCAACGTAAGGGACGTTTCAATAGAAAACAAAAAAGTTTTTTTTCACAAAAACTAGTTTTTCGACCGGTCGTTCCCATGGCAGCTATTTGCTATAGCCATCCGATTTTGACCAAAATTTGTAGAACTATCTAAAAGCATTCCAAATGAATAAATGCCAATTTTTAGGACATTTCCATTAAAAACAAAAAAGATTTTCAAACTAAGACTAGTTTTCAGACTATACTTTTCTATGACAGCTATACTATAAAGATGTCCGATTTCTACCAAAATTGGTGGAATCTTGTAAAAACATAGCAAATTAAGAAATACAAAGATTGGAGGCGTTTCTATTGAAAAGAAAAAAGTTTTTCTCATTATGACTAGTTTTTGGACCGATCGTTCCTACGACAGCTATATGCTATAGTCATCCGATCCGGCCGGTCCCGACAAATGTCCAGCGTATATGTATCAAAAGACTTCGTGCAAAGTTTGGTGAAGATAGCTTTCAAACTGTCGGAGGAGATAGCATAGAAACAGACAGACGGTCAGACGGCGGACGGACGGTCGGGCAGGGCTAAATCAAATCAGCTCTTCGTGCTGATCAAGAATATATATACTTTATGTGGTCGGATATGCTTCCTTCAATGCGTTACAAACATCTGCACAATTTTATAATACCCTCTACAAGGGTATAAAAACATACAAGCAAATATATTTAAAAAAATCAAAAAATTGGATTTGGTGTTATCAAATTTTTTCGTATACGGACCGCGCTTAAGAACAATTGGTTTTTCTAAATTTGGTGTGTTGAACATAAAATCTTCATCAAAGTCCTTGTCTGATGACTCAGGCCGGTAAGATGATTCTGCAGAAGCAGTGGGACCCGATTCCAAATCAATTATTTCCGTCAGGACTTGGAATTGTCAGCTTTCTTACATACTCGTGAAATTGATCAGGCGTCAAACCACATGAACAACGATTACTTGGTAAACTGTACTTGCATTGAGCAGAGCTTGCAAATAACTCTCAACACTCTTAGCGTGTCTGCTAAAAACAGTTTGTTTAATGACACAACGAAAAGTGGGAGCGAAAGACACTTTAAGTTTTGTTTTTGCTCAATTCTGTTGCTCTAAAGCAAAGACCGCTTTTTTGTTTCTGTTTCTCTCATGTCATCAACTGACCTTTTTGCCGAGAGCAAACTTCCAAAGTTGTTTGGTGAGCGCTTGCTCCAAAGCAGCGGTGCTCACGAAATTGCATTTTGAGAGCAGTCCAACTACAACAACAAAAAAAAACAAGAAAGAAAGTCGGTCAGGCCCGACTACAACATACTCTGTACCTGTGAAGTGCCGTTGAGACCGGTGCTGCCCATAATTGTTTGTTTTCCTTATAACGTTCATCCGATCCTTACCATTCCTTTGGCGGATCGATAAATTATCCTGATTACTAAATATGTTCAGAAGGAACGATCCTTCTATCTATAAAACTGTGGGAGATATGATGGTTTTCCAATTTGAGGGGCGGGAGGGAGCGTGGCAAGAATTCAAAATAAACTTACAAGTATAAGAAGTTTTTGTCCTATACATGTCAAACCTCTATCTCTTACCATCTCTGTTTGCTCATACGGACAGATTATAACATCCACCAGACAGACACACACTGCATGTATTTGTTTTTGCAGTCGTCTCTGCCCTTCACACAGGCTTTTCGCCGCCCAGCAATTATGCATGTCATCTGTCTAGGTAGTGTGAGATGACGAGGCAATTTTTAATGCGGCTTACAGTTTACTTATTATTATCCAGCCAATCGAATGAGTTCAGTTTGCTGATCAGGGGTATCAATTTCTGCTAGGGTCGAGTTCCAGGTTAGGCACCCAATATTGAGCTAAAATCGCCAAATTTCTTATGGTGGCCGGAAAAAAAGGCGCCCAATTGCACGAGCGTTTCTGTTGGTCGAGTCGGAGAGAAGTCTGCAACTTTATGGAAGATCAGTTGCTAATCAAGCGCGCTGATTAATTACCGCCAACCGTTGTGTCCCAAAAAAAAAATAGGTTTTGTATGAAAAATGATCATCCTTTGGACGATTTTCAGCTCCGTTGGGAGATTAATCTTTTCTGGATCTTTTTTTTCTGTACCTACTTCAACTCCGAAAATGCTAAGACAGAAGTGCTTTTTATGAGCTCGGGCTTAAAGAGCTCTGAATATGCACCGAAAACCCTCAAATTTATGTGTTTACCCCAAAAACGCTCTTAAGCTCGGCTCTTTTTAGACACATCATTTGGAGCGCTCCGAACTTTTCTTGCGGGGATGATATTCCAAATGTTGGGTGGGCGTAAACTCAGAGAAAAAACACAGAGTTTCATACTTGGAACAGAAATGTTTGATGTCAGAAGTAAGGTGAAAATTAGAATTCCTTTCCAAAAGCGAGTTTCTTGATCCAAGAAGTATTTTTTGAAACCGAGTTTCTTGATCCAAGAATCTTAAAACATAATCCAAATATGAGAAATTCTCAAATCAAAAACGAAAATGTTTAAATCAAGAGCCAAACCTACTTATCACCACGTTTGCTCACTTTTGAACCACGAGCTCGATGAATTCAATTTGAAAAGCGCCCATTCTTGAATATTTATAAAAATAAGAAAGAAAGTCGGTCAAGCCCGAATATAACATACTCTGTACCTGCGAAGTGCTGCCCATCACCATAGCGACTGGTGCTGCCCATACTTGATTGTTTTCCTTATAACTCAACAACCGTTCATCCAATCTTTACCATTCCTCTGGCAGATCGATAAATAATTTTGATTACTTAATATGTCCAGAAGGAACGAACCTTCCATATATAAAACTGTGGGAGATATGACGTTTTTTCCGATTTGCGGGGGCGGGAGGGGGCGTGGAAAAAGTTGAAAATAAACTTGATCTGCCTGCAAGTATAAGAAGCATATGTCCCATACATGTTAAACCTCTATCGCTTACCATATCTAAGATCTGTTTATTCATACGGACAGACGGACGGACAGTCGGACAAGGCTAGATCGACTCGCCTGTTGATGCTGATCAAGAATATATATACTTTATATGGTCGGAGATGCTTCCTTCTGACAGTTACATACTTTTGTACAAACTTAATATACTTTGTGTTTCTTTGGTACAGAGTATAATGAATGCTTGCCTTTCTGCCCCTTATGCCTGCCTAAACCATTCATCCAATTGCGATAAAACTTTAGGAAATGGCTGACTTCTTGAGAGGGAAGATTTCGAAGTTGAAGAAGTGTGCGGAAAATGGTCCAAAAGCCGCGAAATTTGTAAAATAATATGCCGATATTATACCGATCATCCGATTGCGATGAAACTTTGGGGAATGGTTGGACGCTTGCCCGCTAAGTTTTGTAAATTAATAAAGCTGCGTAAAAACATAAAAAATAAATGTAATTAACTCTAAGATAGTTTTGAAATGTTCTAAAACGGTCAAAAGTCGGTGAAACGGATTTTCGCCAATATCTTTTTATATCTTTGGCAAAGTTATTAATAACAAGGAAGAAAGTCGGTCAAGCCCGACTATATTATAATCTGTAACCGTTGGGGTCGCCGCTCGCATTTGCTCCCGATTATATTATATTTTTTTTTGGGAAACATGGATTGTTGCATTTGCCAGAGCTAGAGATGGGCGTACATCGAAAACTACACGGGACTCCGGAGTGACTAGAATGACTTAACATCATTGTGATTGCTTGATATTATGTTAGAATTAAAGAACTAGACTATTTTTATATTATTTGCAATTTAAACAATCCTCGTCTTAGTAGTCAGATGTGTATCGGGCGATATATTAGTCCCGCGACAATCTCTAATTTCTCTCTCTCAATATTGTGTATGTGGGAAAGGGAAGGGGGAAAATGAGAGCGTCCCAGTTAGCTGCAAGAATCCAATTGGATCTAATGAGCTAGCCATAGCTATTAGGTTTTGTATAGGATTTCGTTGTTGCAATTACTCAGACAATATATTTGCAGGTTTAATTCATTTAAAAGGCGTGTCGCAAATTGAAAATAAACTTGATCTGCCTGTAAGTATAAGAAGCATAAGTCCCATACATGTCAAACCTCTATCTCTTACCATCTCTGAGATCTGTGCGTTTATACGGACAGACAGACGGACATGGCTATATCGACTCGGCTGGTGATGCTGATCGAGAATATATAAACTTTATGGGGTCGGAGATGCTTCCTTCTGACTGTTACATACATTTGCACAAACTTATTATACTCTATGAATCTCTATGTATAATAAGTTTGTGCTAGCCATGTCCGTCTGTCCGTATGAACGCACAGATCTCAGAGATGGTAAGAGATAGAGGTTTGACATGTATGGGACTTATGCTTCTTATACTTGCAGGCAGATCAAGTTTATTTTCAATTTTTGCCACGCCCCCTCCCACCCCCGCAAATTGGAAAAAAACGTAATATCTCCCACAGAATGGTAAAGATCGGATGAACGGTTGTCGAGTTATAAGGAAAACAAACAATTATGGGCAGCACCGGTCGCAAGGGTTAGGGCAGCACTTCACAGTTACAGAGTGTGTTATAGTCGGGCTTGACCGACTTTCTTTCTTGTTTTTATTGAAAATTTTTCTTTTGTGTAGGTGGTTCGTATTGTCGTATTTCGAAAATAATTTGTTTTCCATTTTTTTTTGCAAGTCAACTGTTATTTCGAACCCCCCCCCCCCCCCCCCTCAAAAATCATTAAAATACACGAAAAATATTTTAAATATTAGTTAGTTACTTTAATGACTGTTTTAATGACCTTTATACTGCAAGTTGTTAGTTAGTTATCTAAGTATTTGAAAATTTTTCCAAAATCAAACTTAATCGTTTTCTAACGTTTTCTTACAATATTATTTTTTTACCACGTCTTTACGATCTTTGACCCGAATTTCTCAGTAACTATTAAACCGATTTTGATCATTTTTTTCGAGGCGAAAGCTATCACCAAAATGCATCAAATCCATGTTTGAAATCCATTCCAAATAGGTTTTATTTTATTGAAAACCGTTGTCGTAACTTCAAACCAGGGGCAGGCATATTCATCTGAAAGCAGCGCTGCTCCCACACACACTGTATAAGCTGTACAAGCGCAGCTGCGTTTTGTGATTTGCTGCTTCACGACGCATTCGTTGCAACTGAATCTGAGAGCAATTTTTGGGCAGCTCTTACACACTCCAATACTCTGCGTTAAACTCGAATATCTCGAATCCACTTTTTCGAAAATGTCTCACACAATAAGAAGTGTAATTGTTATCCGATTTGAAAATTTTGTTTTAATTACTTCTTATACCCACCATAAACCAATGAAAGGGGTAAAAAAATTGATTTATCAATCTTTGACGTTGAAACCCCATAAACATTGAATTTATGAATATTTAGAAAATAAGAAATTAAACAATTAGATGATAAAAAAAACTATTATAAATTAAAGTATTAATTTATCCTGGATTTTAGGATTTTATTTACTTTTTTTATTATATCGTCTTACATTTAGATTTTTATCACAAAGTCTCTTTTGCTCTTTTTTGTAACCAATGCACTAATTTATAGTACTTATGTACATGTAAAAATGGCTTGACACAGCCCCAAAAGGCCTAAGCCAAGGTCCTCTCAATCTCTTGGCTTGTGTGCTTTTAATTTTCGCGAATCCGAATGGCAGTTTAAGAAGTTTTTTCATGGCTAATTACTTCAAAGCTGGCGCCAACAGCAGTGAAGGTGAACGGGTATGTAAGTTTTCATTAGATTTTCCGAGGCGGGATCGAACCCATGACCTCCGGCAACACCTGTAGTGTTAACATAATACCATACATAATACGTAATTCGTATACCCTTACAGAGGGCAGAGCTGTAATGTAATCAATACTTCCCGTATTTGATTACTTTTCATTACCATAATCTCGATTACTCAGACAATGAAAAAACAATTCCTGATTACGATTTTTTAGTAATCATAATTGTAACTTGGAATTACGATTATTCAATGATTATTCCAAATTGTAATTACTTTTACAATTACTTGAACAATTGTACCTGTAAAGGAGGATTATTGAGTAATTTAGCTTAAAAAGGTCAATTATTCATGTAATTGTAGGTGAAAAATATGATTTTTTATTAATCAAGTTTGGAAAACACCAACTTCGATTGTTTGCTGATCATGGAAATAAAATCAAACTAAAAATGACAGTTTTTTAATTAAATTATGACCTTTCTTACTCTCGCAATAATCTTCTAAAGCCGACAATTGGAAAAATCCTTCTTTTAAATTTATTTCGCTACAATTACAGTGAGAGGCTTGCTGGGATTAATAGCTGCGTTCTTCGTGATGGAGAACGGAGAGCATAAGCTATTCGGCAGAGATACGGTTGTAAAACTTAAAGTCTAAAGACTGGGCTTAAGTGTAAATTTAGTTGTCTCGGGAACATGGATTGGCACGCGCCGCAGACAAAAAAAACCTTTGCATTTGCCAGAGCTAGAGATGGGCGTACATCGAAACTTAACATCATTGTGATTGCTTGATATTATGTTAGAATTAAAGAACTAGACTATTTTTATATTATTTGCAATTCAAACAATCCTCGTCTTAATAGTCAGATGGGTATCGGGCAATATATTTGTCCCGCGACCATCTCTCAATTTCTCTCTATTGTGTATGTGGGAAAGGGAAGGGGGAAAATGAGAGCGTCCCAGTTAGCTGCAAGAATCCAATTGGATCTAATGAGCTAGCCATAGCTGTTAGGTTTTGTGTAGGATTTCGTTGTTGGAATTACTCAGACAATATATTTGCAGGTTTAATTCATTTAAAAGGTGGAATTTTTGGCGGGGCGGGGTCATCACACCCACAACGATCCAATATGAATCGTTAAATAAAAATTTGTCCTAAAATATTGTTGGCTATCACTTTGCTGTGTAGACGTTGCTCATATATACATACATCTACATACATATGTATGTGTTTTGCTGCTGCAGGAGCAGCCCAGATATATTGAATTTTCGTTTGCTCATATCTTTACTACCGTTCATCCGATCTTTACCATTTCTTTGGCAAATCGAACAAAAATGATTAGAAGAATATGTCAAACCTTCTATCATAAAACTGTGGGAGATATAACGTTTTTCGCAAATTGGGGGGGCGGGAGGGGCGTGGCGCAAATTGAAAATAAACTTGATCTGCCTGCAAGTATAAGAAGCATAAGTCCCATACATGTCAAACCTCTATCTCTTACCATCTCTGAGATCTGTGCGTTCATACGGACAGACAGACGGACAAGGCTATATCGACTCGGCTGTTGATGCTGATCAAGAATGTATATACTTTATGGGGTCGGAGATGCTTCCTTCTGGCTGTTACATACTTTTGCACAAACTTATTATACTCTATGTACCTTTGGTACGGAGTATAAAAACGCCGAAGAAAATGTTTAAAAACTTGTGTTTGCAAATGTTGTGTTTGAAAGCGCTCCCCTGATTAATGATATCGACTTCATAGATTTTGATGTTATCGATATCCTCAATGAACACTTTGATATCGCCTAGAAGTCCAATTTTGGAAGATTTTAAAAGTATAAAATTTTTATTTCGTTACGCTAGATCAGTCAAATCGCCCACAGTGCCTCGGTCTGATTGAAACATTCAAAATAGTCGCCACCCTTCTTGAAGAATCGGTAATAACCAGTTTTTCTGATCAGTTTCGACTCAATTTTAAGTCAAATTGGCAATCATCTGCCCCTTGTTACAAAACGCGCCGCTAATGGATTTTCACACTTTTCTCTTTTCCACAAAACTCTAACGGCCACCCACCTATTTGGTTTGAGTATGTTAACTGAATATGCAGCTTACCCTTTCATTTTACCTTCCAGCTAAGCGTCAGTGCATATGTATGACAAGCCCCCATCCGTCCAACCCTCCATTTTTGCCAAGGCCATACATTTCGTTTCCGTTTCCGGCGCCTCTAATTAAGTGTCAGTCGTGTCTACGCCCCCCGCTCCACTTTAGCCAGTTTCCGTTGTGGCACTTGCTTTGCATTTTTCATGCTCGCTGGGGTTTATTCACAATTTTTTCACCATCTTTTTTTTTTTTTTGCTAAATCACGGGATTACGCCCACCCAAAAGTTAATCAATCATGCACGCGCTAGATACATATTTGCTTGGTCTTCCTCATAACCGAAGGATGCTTCTTAAGGTGTTTTGCAGCTGCTACTGCAAAAACTTTGATGAATTTTTGCAGGCCAATGAAACAATTTCAACCGCATAACAATCATGGCTCTTGGTTGAAGTTTCTCTCCTTAGCAAACAACATAAATTCATTAGCCGCTTGAGGAGCGGAAGTGCAACGGGCAAAGGCCAGGAACTCCTCTTTCATTTAAGTACCCACAAAATTTATGACGTCACTTTTAGGAGAAAGGGGGGGTATGGTGTGAGTGTGGAGCTTATTTTACGCTCTTCGGACTTTACTTCATTTTTATAGAGCGTAGAAGAGCTAAATAAATGTGCGTGATGCTTAAGCCAGAAAAAAAAAAAAAACTGGGAGCAAAGTCGGTCAAGCCCGAGTTTAATAAGAAAATGAAATAGTATTTCCATATTTCTTTAACCATTTCAATGACAGCTTAAACATACATTTTTCATTTGCAAGAGTTGTCCCAGATTAACAAACTAATTGACAATCCTCTTGACTAAAGCGATATGAAGCACATGGCAACTATTTAATGTTCAACTGAATCAAAAGCTTTCGTTTTTATGCTCCCACAGCCATTCGACCTGCTTTATAAAGTGATCTGGTTATGGTGCTAGTTTGGTCATTTTATGACTGGGATGTGAACGATTATGGGCTGCAAATGGTAGCACAGGCGTCGCCTTTCACAGAATGCAGTCACACACGACGAGCAGCAGCTGCCACATCTTGTCAGATTTCGCTGGCTGAGGTGAACATGACAGGACCCACCGTACGCCAGGACGTGCCAAGGATAATGTCAGGGCATTGAATGTGCACAAACCAACCAACAAAAACGACTCTCTTTGACACTTCGCTCTTTATATGTATATGGGGCGGGGTCATGGCCTGGTCAGCTTGAAATCCAATCAACGTTGCGTATACTTGATATGCAAACACTTTGTCGAAAGAGAAGCAAAAGTTTTGCTTTCTGCGCTAAATTAGTTTAGCAAACATCAAAAAAGCAACCGATGTTTGACTTTGACTTTATATATTAAGCATACGCCACTTGGTCCCACGCATTTCATATGTTGGTATTGGTACGTGTGAGTGCGTTTGCATAATTGAATTTGTTTGTCCCACGCCTCCCCCCCAATCCGCTCAAAAAAAACACAAAATAAAAACAAAACATTCGTATTTTATTTTCGCTCTCTGAAAATAAAATAAAAATACAAGTTTCAGCTTCATAATCCTTGAGCGCCTTCTGTGTCGGCTGTGTGGTGAGCCGGAAAATCTGTTTCCAAAAGGCAATTTAATCAAGTTTCACTGTTGGCCCGCTTTTTGCAAATTTTTCTGAAAGTCAAGAACTTAAATCGAATTAAAATTTCCCCCGGGCAACTTTTAAACATATATTTTGTACATATTTTCAGCTAACTTTGAAGAAATGCTTAAATGGCCTTTTAAGTGGTTTTTATTTAATAAGAGTACGACTTTCAAAGTGAAGTTTACCATTTAATTGGAATGCTTTAAGACACATTCTGCGAAAAAGATTAAAGAGATGGCAAAAATATGAGCTAAGATGACAAGAGTTCCCGTTGTCGACTTCTAAAAAATAAGAAGATATTAGACCCACTAGAGAAAAGTGCCTTGCACGGGCTATGATATGATTGGTAAGGTTTGATAGGGTATGCTTAAAATGACCGGTTGCATAGAAGACAACATTTCTGAACGCTGCTTTATATACTATAGTATATACATGCCGTAGGAACGATTGATTCGAAAGCTAGTTCTAAAAATAGGGGAAAGTTTACTTTGGCTCGGCCGAAGTTTTGGATACCCTTGCAGTTTGTTTTTCTAATTATGATTTCTTTTTGGACCTTACTTTTCTAAATAGATGTCCGATTTCGACCAAATATAGTGGAATCATGGAAAAGCATAACAAACTAACATGTACATTTTTTTAAGGCGATTCCATTTAAAACAAAAAGTTATTCTCACTAGAACTACTTTTCGACCGACCATTCATACTGCAGCTATATGCAACAGTCATCCGATTTTGATAAATCTTTGTAGAATTGTGTAGAAGTATAAAAAACAAATATATGCCAATGTTAAGGACAATTCCATTGAAAACAAAAACTTTTTCACACAAGAACTAGTTTTTCGATCAATCGTTCCTATGGCTGCTATTTGCTATAGTCATCCGATTTTGACAAATCTTTGTAGAATTGTGTGAAAGCATACCAAATAAGTAAATGCCAATTTTAAGGACATTTCCATTGAAAAACAAAAAATTTTTCATAACTAAGACTACTTTTCAAGCTCTATTTTTCTATGACAGCTTTACTATATACGAGGGCCGTCCCAGAAATAGCCGACCCAACTACTAAACCACAAAAATTTATCATTTTTATACTCGGTACCAACGGTACATAGAGTATAATAAGTTTGTGCAAAAGTATGTAACAGCCAAAAGGAAGCATCTCCGACCCCATAAAGTATATATATTCTTGATCAGCATCAACAGCCGAGTCGATATAGCCATGTCCGTCTGTCTGTCCGAATGAACGCACAGATCTCAGAGATGGTCAGAGATAGAGGTTTGACATTTGTGGGACATAAGCTTTTTATACTTGCAGGAAGATCAAGTTTATTTTTAATTTTTGCCACGCCCCCTCCCGCCCCCGCAAATTGGAAAAAACGTAATATCTCCCACAGTTTTATGGATAGAAGGTTCGTTCCTTCTGGACATATTTAGTAATCAGGATTATTTATCGATCCGGTAAAGATCGGATGAACGGTAGAAAAGATATGAGCAAACGAAAAATCAATATATCTGAGCTGCTCCTGCAGCAGCAAAACACATACATATGTATGTAGATGTATGTATATATGAGCAACGACTCCACAGCAAAGTGATAGCCAACAATATTTTAGGACAATTTTTATTTAACGATTCATATTGGATCGTTGTGGGTGTGATGACCCCGCCCCGCCAAAAATTCCACCTTTTAAATGAATTAAACCTGCAAATATATTGTCTGAGTAATTCCAACAACGAAATCCTACACAAAACCTAACAGCTATGGCTAGCTCATTAGATCCAATTGGATTCTTGCAGCTAACTGCGACGCTCTCATTTTCCCCCTTCCCTTTCCCACATACACAATATTGAGAGATGGTCGCGGGACAAATATATCGCCCGATACCCATCTGACTACTAAGTCGTGGATTGTTTAAATTTCAAATAATATAAAAATAGTCTAGTTCTTTAATTCTAACACAATATCAAGCAATCACAATGATGGTTAGTCATTCTGGTCACTCCGGAGTCCCGCGTAGTTTTTGATATACGCCCGTCTCTAGCTCTGGCAAATGCAAAGGTTTTTTTTTGTCTGCTGCGCGTGCCAATCCTCTCTCTCCTAATTATACTCTGTACCAAAGGTACATAGAGTATAATAAGTTTGTGCAAAAGTATGTAACAGCACCTTAAATGATAAGTATTTAAGCAACTCAAGTCGACTCGTAGGTCTTTATTCATATATCGACCCCATTGCTATTGCAATGGCCTCCTCGTGGTGTTCCCTGGATACCGATTTTATATAATATAATCGGGAGCAAATGCTAGCGGCGACCCCAACTGGTACAGAGTATAATATAGTCGGGATTGACCGACTTTCTTCCTTGTTTTTTTTTTATATTTTTCAACATAGGATCCTTTTAGGTCGATTCACTTTTCCCAGCTATGTTCAATAGCTTCGATACCTTTTTTATAATAAGAACTGTGAAGCTCTTCAAAATAGGCATAAACCTCGGACTCCACCTCTTCATTGTTGCCAAATCTTTTTCCTCCGAGCCATTTTTTCAAGTTTGGAAATAAGAAATAATCAGAGGGAGCTAAGTCTGGCGAATAAGGGGCGTGAGGTAGCAATTCAAATTTTAATTCATTAATTTTAGCCATTGCAACGGCAGAGGTGTGAACCGGCGCATTGTCATGATGGAACAGCAAACGCGGCACCCATCTTGCGCATAACTTTTCATGTCCAATTTTTCGGTCAATATGCGATGTACAGCACTTTTTGAAATGCCTACACATTCAGCTAACTCACGAACTTTCAATCGCCGGTCACTCAATACACATTTTTTAATTTTGGCCACCATTTCTGAAGTGGTCACCTCATTCGGACGCCCATTACGATGTTCATCTTCGCAGCTCAAAACGACCTCGCTTAAACTCAGCCACCCAATATTTTATTGTTGTAAACGAGGGAGCAGAATTACGTTAGGTAGAATCCAGCTCCTTTTTAATATTGGTTGGACTAAGACCTTTTATATGAAAGTATTGTAACACATAACGATGACCAATTTTGTCCATGTTTGCAAATCAATAACAAGCGTTCTCTATTAAAATCCCCCGGGCCCGGACTTCTGAGAGGGGCTCGGAGCCCGGATTTTTGCCGAAAACTTAATAAAACTATGCACAACATGAGATAAACCCCCCGGGCCCGGAATCTCCTCTTGACAGGCCAGGGGGTCGGAGATGCTTCCTTCTGCCTGTTCCATACATTTGCACGACTTTAGTATAATTTTTTTAACCTACGAGTAAACCGTATACAAATTTTATGACAGCTACAAGAAGTGACCATCTGATATTCGCGGTTTCGACATATTAGCATTAGTATGCAGCTAAAAGATAAATCTGTGCAAAATTTCAGCTCGAAAGCTTCAGAACTGAGGGACTAATTGGCGTAGAAACAGACAGACGGTCGGAAAAAGCTCAATCAATTCAACTCGTCATGCTGATCAAGAATATATACAAATTTATTCAGTACTCCTCGAACAGGCGCCGAGTCTTATATACAGGGTGTCCAGAAACCCTTTATATAATACATATAGCTTTATCAAGAGTATATACACAATTTATTCAAGTTACTACCTCAAAAATATCAGATTTGATGCGGTTTTGTTATTTTAAATATACAGGGTTCCAGAAATTTATTTGCCATTGTCCAAATTAAGAAACTTGTAGTTACATTGAGAGTTATGATTTGTTTGTATCAAATTCTCTAACGTCGGGTACTCGTTCATCGAAGCGGCCCTTAACCCATGTGTAAAGAAAAATATTTTATTACATTTAAATCTAGAAAAATGCACACCCTGTAGATACAGCTTTACATATTTATGACATAATAATTCGCGTCTTTTCCTATTAAATAGAAAATAAAAAAAGTAATCTTTTAGTATCGACAATTATTTGACTTTTCAAATTAAAGAAAGGATGGTAAATAAAAAAATTAAAATAAAAAAAAAAAAGTTAGCTTCGGCTCGGCCGAAGTTTTGTATACCCTTGCAGCCTCCATTGAATACAAAAAAGTTTTTCTAAGTTTCCTTGCAGATTGTGTTTCTAAATAAGACTACTTTTCGGACCTTACTTTTCTATGCGAGCTATACTATATAGATGTTTGATTTCGGACAAACTTAGTGCAATCATGGAAAAGCATAACAAACTGTTAATTACGAAATTTGGAGGCGATCCCAATTAAAACAAAAAATTTTTTTGTCACTAGAAATTCTTTTTCGACCGATCATTCAAACTTCAGCTACATGCTATAGTAATCCGATTTTGATAAAACTTTGTAGAAATGTGTTAAAGTATATAAAATAAGAATATGCCAATAAAAAGGATTTTTTCATTAAAAACAAAAAAGTTTTTCTCACTAAAACTAGCTTTTCGACCGATCGTTCCTATGGCAGCTATATGTTATATTCATCCGATTTTGACCAAACTTTGTAGAATCGTGTGGGAGCATATAAAACAAATACATGCCAGTTTTTAGGACATTTCCGTTGAAAACAAAAAAGTTTTTCAAATTAAGACTACTTTTCAGACTCTACTTTTCTATGACAGCTATACTATATAGATTTCCGATTTCAAGACCAAATTTTGTAAAATCATGGAAAAGCATAGTAAACTAAGAAATACAAAGTTTGGAGGCGTTTGCATTGAAAGCTAAAAAGGTTTTTCTCACTAAAACTAGTTTTTCGACCTATCGTTCCTATGAAAGCTATATGCTATAGTCATCCGATCCGGCCGATTCCGACAAATGTCGCAGCGTATTTGTACCAAAAGACTTCGTGCAAAGTTTGGTGAGGACAGCTCTAAAACTGACGGAGGAGATAGCATAGAAACAGACGAAAAGACGGACGGACTGACGGACGGACAGGGCTAAGTCAACTCAGCTCGTCATGCTGATCAAGAATATATATACTTTATGTGGTCGGAGATGCTTCCTTCTATGCGTTACAAACATCCGGACAATTTTATAATTTCCTCTGCAAGGGTATAAAAATCAAGCAGAAAAAATAGGGGAAAGTTAACTTCGGCTCGGCGGAAGTTTTGTATACCCTTGCAGCTTCCATTGAAAACAAAAATTTTAACTAAGACTATTTTTTGGACCTTACTTTTCTATACTATATAGATGTCCGATTTCGACCAAACTTGGTGAAATCATGGAAAAGCATAATACACTGTTAATTACAAAATTTGGCATTACATTTAAAACAAAACAGTTTTTCTCACTAGAACTTCTTTTTCCACCGATAATTCATACTGCAGCTATATGCTATAGTCATCCGATTTTGATAAAACTTTGTAGAATTGTATAAAAGTATATTAAATAAGTGTATGCCAATGATAAGTTCGTTTTCATTAAAAACAGAAAAGTTTTTTCTCACTAGAACTAGCTTTTTGGCCGATCGTTCCAAGGGAGCTATATGCCGTAGTCATCCGATTTCGACCAAACTTTGTAAAATTGTGAAAAAGTACATAAAATAAGTGTATGCCAATGATAAGGACGTTTTCATTAAAAAAAAAACACTACTTTTCTATGGGATCTATACTATAAAGATGTCTGATTTCTATTAAACTTGGTGAAATCATGGAAAAGCATAATACACTGTTAATTGCGAAATTTGGAGGCGATGTCATTTAAGACAAAAAGTTTTTCTCACTTGAACTTCTTTTTCGACCGATCATTCATACTGCAGCTATATGCTATAGTCATCCGATTTTGATAAAACTTTGTAGAAATGTGTCCAAAGTAAATGAAAGAAAGTGTATGCCAATGATAAGGACGTTTTCATTAAAAAAAAAAGTTTTTCTCACTAGAACTAGTTTTTTGACCGATCGTTCCTATGGGAGCTATATGCTATAGTCATCCGATTTCGACCAATCTTTGTAGAATTGTGTAAAAGTATATAGATTAAGTGTATGCCAATGATAAGGACGTTTCCACTAAAAACAAAAAAGTTTTCTCTCCCCATAGTCACTCATTTGTAGAATTTGTAAAAAAATGATAAAAGTTTTCTCACTAGAACTAGTTTTTCGACCGATCGTTCCTATGGAGCTATAGTAAGCACCGATCGACCAGTAACTAATGATAAGGACGTTTCCACTAAAAACAAAAAGTTTTTCTCACAGACTATGATCGTTCCTATGGCAGCTAAATATAGTCATCCGATTTCGACCAAACTTAGTGAAATCATGGGAAAGGATAGTAAACTAAGAAATACGTACTTTGGAGGCGTTTCCATTAAAAACAAAAAAGTTTTTCTCTTTAAGACTAGTTTTTCAACCGATCGTTCCTATGGCAGCTAGTATGCTATAGTCATCCGATCCGGCCGGTTCCGCGTGCAGCGTATTTGTACCAAAGACTTTTAGTTTGGGGGGGGGGGGGGGGGGGGTACCCCTGCAAGGGTATAAAAGTTTTTTCACTAGAACTATTTTCCCTTAGAAATTTTTTTGGGGGGATTTTGTATCCTCTATTGCTGGATCAGATGGAGAATGCTTAGCGATTTGGAACCTACTTCCTAAATCTACTAGGCTTTGAACGGTTGCCTTCAATTCGCTTAACTTTTTATTAAGTATACTCGTAGTAAGAGCAAAAAGAATTTCCCACATTCCATCCACTTTAATCTCAATCAACTGATTTTATACCAGCAAGTACTTAGTCAATAAATATGAATTGAGATCAATATATTTCTGGCCAGCCCCATGGTCTGCTTATATGACAGTCGAGGGATGAGTCAAACAGAGGGCCAAAATGATGAAGTGTTAAATTTCTTATGACATTTTTGTTTTGAGTTGTGAGATTTTATATTTTTACCATTTTGCTTATTTTGTTTTACCAATTGAGCTTTGCGAAATTTCATTTGGCATTTCATTAAATCAGAAATTTGATTAAATTTAATTAAATTCCTCAATAAATTTTCACCAAGAATTCTTTCCAGCCAGTCATCATCTTGTGTAAGTACTAACGCCTTCCCAAACCTAAGCCCCATCCTTGTTTATACTGTGGTCATATAAACATTTGCCTGGCCTCGCCATGGCAGGAGACTTGTACTTCAGCTAGAGACTTCTTCTACAACATATTGCATTTTAATGGGAATTTCATTTTCATTGTCAACACTTTTTGAATTATGAGAAGGAGTTGCAGACGGGGAAAGGACAGGGAAAGGGACAGGGACGGAAACGGGACACTTTTGTACACACTCATAAATTCAGGCTAAGATTAGAAACTAACAGCCAACTGGAATGGTAGTTTTCAATTGAATTTAAGGTACTTGAGTGAAGGGGGGAAGAGTGTCTAGGACATTTGACACTTTTCAGGTTTAATGAGGCTGTAAGCTCCATCCACACAGCATCTTGGTCTGGCTTGCTACACCATTGTCTTTTGGCCGCACATTTGTGGACGACGTGTGTCAACGCATTGTGCGGTGTAAATTGCTTCTATAGCCCCCTCAGCCCACCACTGCCTGATCATCGGGCTAACCAATGCAGCACTTGAAAACCCTTATCCAACCCGAACGAGCCATCCCTATCCCACCCTCGCCTGACAAGTTGTGTGCATAAATTGCAACTGCCTGAGCTTGTATACAAAACATGTGAAGGATGCGACTGCTGCTGCTGCTGATGCACTTGCTCCCTGACTATGTATGAGGATATATGTATCCTTGACGGCTTAGGATTTTGTTGGTTGGCTTAATAAAGGCATCATCAGAAAGCAAGTGCAGGCGACACGGCCCCCAACTCTGTGACCACTTGTGTTCCACTTGCTTCCGGTTTGGCAATGTTGCTTGGATGCAGTTTAAATTGCAGCCACAATTACACATGTCGCTCTATCTCTCTCTCTCTCTCTCTCTCTTCTTTCTCTCTGTGACACAATGTTGAGTCTGCTGCAGGGTCAATGTTGGCTTTGCTACCTTAAATATTCCCTTTTCAGGCGATTCAATGCGACTTAAAGCGCTTACAAAAATGATGTAAAATCAAGGCTTGGGAATCAACAACATTCCAAACTAGGTTAAAGGATAGTGGATTTCAACTAGAGGTTCGATTTAAGTCTTTCTTACGATGCTTGAGTCCATCGATTAACAGTCCCAATTCCCGCGGATATTCTGAGTCAATTGAACGAATTCGGGATCGATCTTCCGACTTGTCAAACTTTGTCCATTTTGCAGCTTAAGGTATTTATCCCCCTACTCTGGCTGCAAAACATGAATTACATTAGCAGGATCAACCCCTGAAGACAGAGTTTATGCTTTTCATCTCTTTACAAGGACAAAACCCAATCTGGAAAGTGAAGAAAAGAAGTTCAGATATTATAGCAGCAAGTGAGCGATCGAAATATTTATCAGTTGAGGACGCGAAGTGTAAAATGGATTTAGGTACGGATCTTGTTATATGTCTCTTGCAATCCTTGAAAAACGATAGAGATTAGAGGGTACAGAAAAAGAGTCTTCAAACCATTTTAAAGTCTTTGACATATTATAAAATAGCAAAAAACCATTCGGTATAAACAATATTAGAAAACTTTCGACCAATCAATTGGAAAATCATTCCTGATCCAATGCATAAGCCTATTTCTTAGCTGAGGGTTCCTTATATCAATAAATACCTAATAAACTTCTTTCAAGTGCTGCATTGAACTGTCTGTCAGTTCGTATGTACGCAAAAGTCTCAGAGATGGTAAGAGCTAGAGGTTTGCCATAAATGGGACTTAAGCTTCTTATATTTCTTACATACATAAACTTTTCATATATATCGACATACAGCCTTGTTCTCAATTCAACTTCCACGAAAATTTTCTGATTTTAAACCAGTTTTCGTACCAGATTTGGTCTCTAAATCACAAAACGTTTGCGGAAGTGGAATTGAGAACAAGGCTGTTATAAGTAATCAGCATTATTTATCGCTCAGCCGAAGAAATGGTGAAGATCGGATGAGCATTAGTTGAGTTATAAGAAAAACAAAAATTTATGCTGGGCAGCACACCTTAATACTTTATGTGGCGTTCAACTTTATGAGATATACGGACCTGTTCCGAATTCCGAGTCAGTTTTCGTGTGCTTTTTCTAATGTAAAGTTCACAATTTTATTTGAAAAAAAAGGTAAGTATGCCCTTGCAGTTTATTTGTTTTCCAATAAGTTTTGGTGTAAAGAAAAAGGTATTTTTTATTCAATTTAGTTGCTTTATTAACTTAAATATACCTTAAGCTACTGACACTTGGATTTTAAACTTTTTAATATAGGGGTTTCAACTATATTATTATTAATTATAATGGATTTAGACCAAGGTTGAAAACCGGTTATGAAACGACCGACAACCCAGAACTCCCTCTTTTATCTAGAATCTAGATATAATAATAAATAATATTAGGCTTGACACAGCCCAAAGGGCTAAAGCCGACCTCCTCTCAATCTCTTGGCTTGTGTGCTTCTAATTTTCGGATAAGAGAAAGAGACCTACAGTTTAACCCCGAATCCAAACGGCAGTTTGTGAAGTTTTTTTATGGCTAGTTACTTCAAAGCTGGCGCCATCAGCAAGTGAAGGTGACCGGGTGTGTAAGTTTTTCAAAGAAAATCTTTTTATTAGATGTCACGAGGCGGGACCGAACCCACGACCTCTTGCACTTCTAGATAAAAAATCTAGAAAAACGTTTAGAACAACTTATAACACCCCCTCCCAGTCTCCGAGATCTAGATGTCATTACAGACAGACGGACATGGCAATATCGACTCGGCTGTTGATGCTGATCAAGAATATAAATACTTCATGGGGTCGGATATGCTTCCTTCCTCCTAGTAAATTTTATTATAAATTTTTGATTATAAAAAAAGTTTTGAAAATATTTCTAGATATCGCATGTTCCTTGAAGCGACGACAAAAAATCTTCATTCACGGTACCCACTGGCGTTTCTTGAAAAGTCATCAAAAAGCAAAAAACCAGAAAGATTATTAAAATAGATGCTATAATTTAGTAGTTTCACAGTTGTCATTTTGAAAATATCGATTTATGCGACAAAATTTGGCCAAAATTAAATATTTTTTTAAAAAAACGAAGAAGAAGAAAAAAAATCCTCTGACATCTTTAAAAAAATAGTGTATAGAATAAAGCACAAATCAAATTCAAGTCAATCGGTTCATTGGTTTTGGAGAAATTTTGGGTACCGAGTTGAAAAACGTGGTTTCGAGAAAAATGCGTTTGAAAATTGAGGAATGACTGTCGGGTCAGCGCCGACCCGTCTACGTTTTCGGCTGCAACTCGCTTATTTATCAAGATTATACCTTGCCGTTTTCACCAGGCGTTCTTAAGACCTCAAACTGTGTCTTTTTAGCTAAAACCGATTTGTTGAAATAAATGTTTTGTTTTCTCGTTAATATTGCATAGAGCATGGGCTGAACCAAGGTTCCAACCTTAATTTTCCGATCCATAAATTTTGGTTCAAAACCGCAAACCGGAGCTCCTAATAATTTTTTAGGGTGGGCAGCACTGATTAAGATTGTATGATAACATGATATGATGTGGGGAAGAAATTTCAAGAAACCTAATAATTGTTTTTATTAGGCATTAGTCGCAGCGGCCGACACCGTAAAACGGTTGTGATGGCCAAAGAAGAATAATAATTGTTTGATATAGGTTAGTATTTTGGTATCAGTAGAACTTTACAATATTCCTCTTGTTATCTATTTTGAACTTCACAAAATGTTTGGTAATTTTTTATATATATTGTTATTTTCCGTTTTGTTTTGTCACGCATCTACAATGCAAATGCCGGATTGAATTTTCCGACTCGCGAACGACCATTTGATTTTGATGTTGTCTGACTTAATTAACGTTGAACCTACTCAGGTTCAGGTGGTGTACCCGCATCCTCTTACTCTCCCTCTCTCTTGCATTTACATGGCCATAAGCTGCTGCTCTCTGACATTGTTGCTGCTGCTAAACTTGTCTTTTGTCTGTGGCTGCTTCTGGGTTTGGTTTGATAATTACTTTTGATAACTTCTGTGGGGTTTTTTGGAACGCGGTTTTTGGTTGTTGGTTGGTTGGTTGCCTGGCTGTCTGCATATACCGCCATTATAAAGCTTATCATTTGGCTGCCACATAAGCCACATAGAGCTTTGAGATTCGCTTTTGTGTTTGTTTTTGTTTTTGTGTCGACTCTCCTGGGCTAAGAGCTTTATAAGCCTTGAGGTAGGTCAGCCTAAAACTGGAAAAGGGCATAAAATATCGTTGACTGAACTTAAAAAGAGCGACCAAAAGATTTTCCACTGAAAAGATGCACAAATTTGTGAGAATTGGCCAAATTCCAATTCAGTTTGCATAGAAAATTTTCTTGCAAATATTTGTCACACTCAATCTAAAATGTTGCCACCAGCTTAACGCACTTCGGGTAAACGAGTTAACATTGCTGCTGGCCCCTTTGTATGCAAATGTGTGTGTCTGTCTGTGCATAATGTTATGTTTGCTTTTGCTCGTTCTTTTTTGCGCTTATTTTATTGCATTCCTTTTGGCACACAGCGGCTTGTTCCAAAATGTCAGCTGTCAAATTCTGGGTTGTCCTTGAAATGGGTACGTGGGTGCGTGCGGCAGTGTGTGTCGTCTGTTGCCAAGTGTGGACAGCCGCTTAAGTGGCCATCTAGACTTGGAAATTTATGTGCACGCATATAAAACTCGTTGACGATGCCTGAGTGTGGAATACATATTTTTTTATATATATTTTCAAACATAGAAAAAGTAAAAAAAAGACGCGCATAATAATTTAATAAATCTATATATAGAGCTGGACTTTAATTCAATCAGACTGTTAGGGTTTTTAAGCTTTTATTTTACTTGTCTGAAACACGCAATCAGCGTTTTATGTCCGAGTTCTATGTGGGCTTATGCGCAAATGAATTCTGAGTAATCAAGTTCGAAAAGTCATTAAGGGGGGATATACATGTAAACGGTTAAAATTTAGGTATTTTTCATGATTTTGGTTCATGGTGAGGCTCAAGAGAAACACAATACTTAAACCGAAGGGGTTCGGTTTTGAAATTATCGAGCTGAAATTTTGCACAGAGTCTCTTTTTGTTTTTAATGGAAATGTCCTCAAAACTAACATGTATTTGTTTTATATGCTTCCCACACATTTCTACAAATGTTGGTCAAAATTGGATGACTTTAGCATATAGCTTCCATTGGAACGATCGTTCGAAAAACTAGTTCTTGTGAGAAAAACTTTTTTGTTTTCAATAGAAACGTCCCTTAAGTTGGCATATATTTATTTTCTACACTTTTACACAATTCCACAAAGTTTTGTCAAATCGATGACAAGCAAACAAGCTACAGTACAAATGATGGGTCGAAGAAACTTTTTTTGTTTTAAATGGAATCGCCTCCAAATTTTGTAATTGTTAGTTTGTTATGCTTTTCCACGATTCGACTAAGTTTGGTTGGAATCGAAAATGTATATAGTGTAGCTCCCTTAGAAAAGTAAGGTCCCAAAAGTACACCCAAAAAAATTGGTATCAATATCAATTTGATACACGGCGTCTCAAAATGAAACTAAAACTAGTATCGATTTCTTAGTAACAATATAATCCTAGAGAGTATCAAAATTATCTTTTGGATATTAATTTGATACGCAAAAGTATCAATTTGAAACAAACACATTTTTATGAAAGTTCGAAAATTCGATGTCATGCTCGTATGTGAAACGAAGATAGTTGAGCTGGCAGACCAGTAGGCGCTTGACGATTGTCATTAACTGTTTTGATTTTAATGCAAACACATCGGTAATTTGCTTAAACTAAACGCTATGTAAAACAATCCCTCAGACAACGTGTTAAAGACTAAATTTATGTACTTTAATATGGAGCACAAGCTCGGTATTTACAAGGTGAGCAGCTAAACATATACATCGTTCCTTGCACACATTTGGAAATAACAAATATAACTTTTTAGAGAAGATGTACTCCAAGCTGTGTCTGCGCTATCCAAGATGAGAGAATCGAAGTCAGCTCCAGTTGAGGCGTGGTTCGCAAATGCTGCGGTTTCAGAACCGTTATTAAAGAATGTTCTCGAGCAGGGATGATCATGCCATCATAATTGGGAGCAACAAATCAGAGGGGCGGACACACAGAGATTTTGAGTAACATCCGCGTTGAAATATAATACTACAATGTTTCCCATAGCCATAAAACACATTTTATAAAAATTCAGAATAAAATAAATTAGTTTTTAAATATTTATGTTTTAGTTTGCTGATAACTGAAATGGTACTTTAAACTTGATAAGACAAAATATTAAATTGGGTAAAGCTAGTATCAAAATGATACCTTGCCAAAAGATCAAAATGATAATTGCTAGTATCAGTTTGATACTAAAAAATGAATACAAAATAGTGTCAGCCTGATACTAGTTAGTATCAATTTGATATTTTCGAAATATCATTTTAATACTTTCGAAAATATCAACTTGATACTTGGAGTATTAAAGAGAATTTGATTCTCAATAGTTTCAAATTGATGACTAAATAGTGTCATTTTGATGACTACTTTTTTTTGGTCAAAAATATTGATACTAAAAAAACGATACTGGTTTTAGTTTCAATTTGAGACAACGTGTATCAAATTGATATTGATACCAATTTTTTGGGTGTGGGAGCATATAAGCGGCTTTCGTTGGGACTCTGTCCCACTGCTCGGTTTTTACCGTTGGACGTCCGTTACTTAAGGAGATCGTGTAAGGATGAAGAAACGGCAAGGGACCGAAATACACACATTTATTTTTTTCTTTTTTCTCTAACTTAATCTTATTTAACTACACTCATCCAACCGACCTTTATTTTATTTATTTTCTTTTTAAACCGCCTTCTTTTCCCTCCCCCTTCTTTCTTTCTACAGACAACACAAAACGCCAACTAACAAGATAAATAAATGCTATCTTGAAGTTCAAATTTCCATTGATAAACAAAAAAAATTGAAAAAAATAATTTTCTAAGACTACTTTTCAGACTCTACTTTTCTATGACAGCTATACTATATAGATGTCCGATTTCTACCAAATTTGGTGGAATCATGAAAAAGCACAGTAAACTAAGAAATACGAAGTTTGAAGGCGTTTCAATAAAAAACAAACAAGTTTTTCTCACTTCCAGTTCAGAAAGATATTGCGAGGGAGGAAACGCAAGTTATAAAAGTGTCTTATAATTTTGATATGGACCTTACTTTATGTGGTCGGAGATGCTTCCTTCAATGCGTTACAAACATCCGCAAAATTTTATACTACCCTCTGCAAGGGTATACAAAGACACCTGAAATTCCTTTTACCCGCGCATGTCCGTGCTTAAGGAGTTTCATTTTCTGGATTTTACTTTCTGGAATTTACTTTTGTTAGTAAATATTACACAAATAAAAACTTCCAATAAAACGAGAAAGAAAAGATAACTTCGGCTGTGCCGTAGTTTTGTATACACGTGCAACTTCCTTGTAACCAAAAAGTTTTTTAAGACTACTCCTGACTTACTTTCTATGCTATACTTATGTCTTTGAAATCATGGAAAAAAACCTTCCTTTTGTACACCGTTTTAAATTTTTAATTTTAAAAAATAAAATAAGTATGCAATGATAAGGACGTTTTCATTAAAATGTCTTTTCTCAGTAGAACTATTTTAGATCGTTCCTATAGTTATTTATAGTCATCCGATTTCGACCAAAATTTAATTGTGTAAAATATATAAAATATTATGCCATATAGACTTTTCATTAAAAACAAAAAGTTTTTCGCACTAAAACTAGTTTTTGACCGATAGTGCGATAGCCATCCGATTCCCGCCGGTTCCGACAAATGTGCAGTGTGCAGCTAAAAGATGTCTCTGTGCAAAATTTCAGATCGATAGCTTCAAAACTGAGGGACTAGTTGGCGTAGAAACAGACAGACGGACGGACAAAGCTCAATCGACTCAGCTCGTCATGCTGATCAAGAATATATATACTTTATGTGGTCGGAGATGATTCCTTCTATGCATTCCAAACTTCTGGGCAAAATTAGAATACACTTTCAAGGGTATAATTATATATTTATAGAATTTTATTTTTAGGTCAATACTTTATTTTTTATTTTTTTTTTAAATTCCATCAACTGTAGCTCTGCTCGGTGACTGATGAGTCTTCCTATACGTCTTTATTTATAATATGACTGACAATGTCCTTACCCATAGGTTTATCTTTTTTGAAGAGGAAATTGAACTTTTTGATAGCATCGTAATAAATGGGTCCTATGTCCATGTAAGCCTTTAATATACAAGCCTAAGGCTTCCTCTGCTGTGTATTTAATAGGTGGTTTGTCCAGGGTTTGAATAGCTAATTTAATTTTTTTGGGCCAATTATGATTGGAGCTTAACAAAGATACCATCTTAGATGCAGTTTGCTTGCTAGATTGTAAAAACTGGTACATGCCGCAGATACGAGCGCATCGCACGGAATTTCTTTAACGATGTCCGAAACTTTTTTCTGTTCCGTTGATGGGGGTATGAACGCGTGTTTCTCAGAGACTATAAGAGCTAGAACCACAAATTTTTGAATGTGGTAGGTGTATACTGGATTCAATACGAGTTTGTTTCAGATTTGGAAAATTCCTCCCCCCTCCCCCCTTCTAAGCGCAAAAAACTGTCACAGCCACAATTTTAGATAGACCTTCCAAACTTTACATAAATCAAGTAAGGCCCAATATCTATCTATTCTGAAAAGATCACTAAGATCGGTCAAAAAAAACACCGAAGTTATATCGAATCAATTTTGCTTGTGGGAGAGAGGGGGGTCTTGCATTGTCAGTTATCGAGCGCGGCCGCATGCCATGCGTTTGTGTGTATGTTGGAGTGTGTGTATGTGTGAGTGTGTGTATGTAAAGAAAAAACACACGAAATCAAGAGAACAGGGTATTTTGTAGTCGGGACACTCGACTACAGCTCCCTTACTTGTTTTTTCTTGACAATCTGTAAAATGAACTTCGGGTCGTCCAGCATGTAAGCTGAGGTCCACCAATAAAGGCTCACTATCTAACCAGCCCTTGTTGCTTGCTTCAAATCTCTTACGAACTCGATGACTCTCCCTCCATTTCAACGCCAAATATTTGGTGAAATTTTTAAAAAGCTGAGCTATTTTAACACATTCACCACTTTCATATTTAGCTTGATCAATAATATTGTTGAAGATTTATGACTGCACGGCAAAAAATTTTTGGAAGCGTCTTTTTCCATATCCCATACTAAAACAAGTAAGGGAGCTGCAGTCGAGTGCCCCGACTACAAAATACCCTGTTCACTTGATTTCGTTTGATTTCCATTACATACACACACACTCACACATACACACACTCCAACATACACACACACGCATGCAGGCCGCGCGCGATACTGACAATGCAAGACCCCCCTCCCCCCACCAGCAAAATTGATTCGTATATAACTTCGGTGTTTATTGTTCGATCTTAGTGATCTTTTCAGAATAGATAGATATTGGGCCTTACTTGATATATGTAAAGTTTGGAAGGTCTATCTTATAAATTGTGGCTCTGACAGTGACAGGGGGAGGATTTTTCCAAATCTGAAACAAACTCGAACTTGAATCGGGTATACACCTACCTACATGCAAAAATTTGTGGCTCTAGCTCTTATAGTCTCTGAGAAACACGCGTTCATACGGACAGACGGACAGACGGACAGACGGACGGACAGACGGACGGACAGATGGAAGAGCTAACCGACTCGGCTGTTGATGCTGATCAAGAATATATTTTCATAGGGTCGTAAATGTTTCCTTCTATCTGTTACATACTTTTGCACAACCATGATCCCCCTTTTCCCATTTTCAATGGGAACAGGGTATAAATAGCACTCGCCAGGACACTGGCATTGTAGCAAAAAATAGAGGAAGTTAACTTTGGCTCTGCCGAAGTTCTGTATACCCTTGAAGTTTGTTTTTCTAAATAAGACTACTTTACGGACCTTACTTTTCTATGGAAGCTATACTAAATAGATGTCCGATTTCGACCAAACTTAGTGCAATCATTGAAAAGCATAACGAACTGTTCATTTTGAGGCGATCCCAATTAAAACAAAAAAGGTTTTTTCACTAGAACTTTTTTTTCGACCGATCATTACTACTGCAGCTATATGCTATAGTCATCCTATTTTGACCAAGCTTTGTAGAATTGTGTGGAAGCATATAAAACAAATACAAGCCAATTTTGAGGACATTTCCATTGAAAACAAAAAAGTTTTTCTAAATAAGACTACTTAACTGTTGCTACTTTTCTATGACAGCTATACTACATAGATATCCGATTTCGACCAAATTTGGTGGAATCATGGAAAAGTATAATAAACTAAGAAATACGAAGTTTGGAGGCATTCCCATTGAAAAAAGTCACTAAAACTAGTTTTTCGAACGATCGTTCCTATAACCGGACAAACGGACAAACGGAAAGCTAAATGAACTCAGCTCGTCATGCTGATCAAGAATATATATACTTTATGTGGTCGAAGATGCTAGGTAGAACCTTCAACTGTTTCTTATACTTGCAGGCAGATTAAGTTTATTTTCAATTTTGGCCACGCCATCTCCCGCCCCCGCAATATCGAAAAATCGTCATATCTCCCACAGTTTTATAGATAGACGTTCGTACCTTCTGGAAATATTTATTTTAGGGATTCTTTATCGATCCACTGAAGGAATTTTAAAGATCGGATGAACGAAATTTGAGTTATGGGCAGCACCGGTCGCAACGGTGATGGGCAGCACTTCACAGGTACAGAGTATGTTATAATTGGGCTTGACCGACTATCTTTCTTGTTCTTTCCAAACTATTAAAGGATGCATAGTTTAAGACATATTATTTTTTAACTATATCTACTCGAAAATACGGGTTTTAATACGGGTGATATGCCACAATGTTACACTTAACTATATCTATAACCTACACCATGTCGCATTCCAGAAGTTTTCTGACTGTCACACCGTGTTATCAGCCATGTTCTCAATTCCACTTCCGCAATAGTTTTGTGATTTGTTGACCAAATCTAGTACAAAAACCGGTTTTAAATCTCAAAATTTTTGTGAAAGTGGAATTGAGAACTAGGCAGAATACTATTTTTTTAGCACATTGGGAAAGAGTCAGATGCTATAGGCGTATTATACTCAGCAGTAATACAGTTTACGAACTGAAGAACTCCGCCGGAATTAGGTCATTGCCAGGGGCCTTGTTTAAATTGCCTTTTTTTTGCCGTAATGACTTCTTCTTCCGCGATCACGGAATCCAACTCTTCATCTTGAGTTTGGGGAGGCTATTGCTATACTGGATTACAATTTGAACAGAGTCCCCTTTTATTACGCTTCGAAAAGTCGCTCTAATCAATCTTCTATCCAGACTCCACTTCAATTTGGGTGTAGTATTCTTTGTTGCGTTTAGCACTCTGATATTTCCGATTAAGTAGACAATGCAGTGTTTGCTAACGAAGTTTCTGGAGAGATACTATCCTCGCTGCGTCGCAGACTGTGTCGAACCATGTCTGCTTATATCCTCCTTTTTATTACAAAAGTATTCCAAAGGTCATCAACTTATCTGACTGCCCTCGTAAATGCACTTCCTAAGCTGCTCGAATGAAAATTGCCTAAATAGGCTCGTTCAAGTCATACATCATACGGCTTATCATGTATAATACCATTATGAATGCCCAAAGAAATGCAAATTGAAAGGTCATTGAATTGGCCACAATACAAAAACGTGAACAAAAACTTTAATCGCCCGCACAAACAAGATGTGTAACCAAAAGCGTAGACAAACATCATTTTTTATATATGTATGGAAATAATTAACAAATTTTGATTGAAAATGTCAAATTGCCATAGCCCTGAGCTAAATACAAATCGCAGCAAAGCCCCAGAAAATAATAAAAAAATCCAAAAATTTGCATAAAAGCAGCGATAAAAGAGCGCGCCAAAACAATTTGTCAATGTAACGCCCCGGAGAGCCTGCAGATGAGAGTGTGGCCAGAGACGACCCGGCTGGCCCTCCACCTCTGCATATGCAAATTAACGCGCGCTAATTTGTGAAGGCGAAAGCCAAAATAGAGTCATAAATATGGAAAGTGTTTTTTGGGTTTATGAATGGACATACCTAGACCAGGGCGGGACTTCCTGACCCGACTCGCCTTTTGTCTTGCTTTATATTGGCCATCATTAAGGCACAAAAATCATAATTATAAAATTATCAGTAACAACCGAAATTGATGATGACGGGGCGTTGCGTGTTCGACGATGGACTTGATGCGGTCTCTCACCTTGAGCTTTTTTTATATTGATTTAAAAAAAGCAAAACTTGTCTTTATGGGTTTTTCGTCTCTTCCATCTTCCGAGACGCCACGATATCAAACGAATTCGTGCCAGTGCAACGGCATTAAACTGCTATTACATATACGAAATATTCATAGAAAGCCAAGTGAATGGGGAATGGGGAATGGGCAATCGAAAGTGGAACGAACGGATGTACAATGTATACTGTGACAGTGGGATGGCAACACCGTGACAAAGTGCTCAAAAATGGATTTGGTAACTGACAGGTGGCCAAATGCAGAAAAGAACTCACCAGAATATTTAATAAAAACGTGATTAAAATATGTAGTAAAAAGTTATTCTTAGAGTCTTATATTTATTAAGCTCAACTAACAGACTATAACGACTTTATTACGCCATGAAAAATGAACATTAACCAATAATTTTTAAGAACTTTTATGACTGTTTTAATGACCTTTATACTGTTAACTTGCAGTAATTCACTGCATAAAAGTATTAAAACGCATGGCACCGCGTTGTTGTTTGAAACTTAATAAAAATAGTTTCATTTAAAACAACAAAAACTCCTGTTTGTATATGCAAACATTTTTGGTCTTCTGCTTCAGACGTGGCGATCGATGGCTGCTCACTGAATGCAAAATCCAATGGAGGCCACACACTTACAAAGGGGAATGGCTTTCTTAGGCTGTCTTTTTGGTGTTTTGCTCGCAAGCTGCTTTTGGAATTCCCAAACAGTTTTGCCGTTGCTGGCATGGAGAGGCTCTTTGCTCTTTGGATAGACATTTCAGGCTCAAGATCGCTGATGAGTGAGGATTTGGTCCCTCATGAAACGCGTCCGATCAACCTGAAGCCTCCTTTGTTGTGTTGTGTGCCTCTGTTAAGGTATTATTAGTTTATTTTATTTAAACCCAAGACGACAATACATAAAGAAGTCTTGTTTGAAAGGTTATGCCAATAACATAACAACCCCTCGATCCAGTAAAAACTGCAAGTTAATTTTAAAAACTATACTTTGATATATGGGATTGGGAACGATTTGAAAGTCCTCAGGTCGATCCTAGTTAATGACCCCGAAACTACAGTCGGCAGCCGAATCTACAGTCGAGTGATAATTTGTAAATCATGTCAGTCAGAAAAAGAGAAAAGGGTCAAAAATTTAAGGTTTGACGTTCTTTGTCGAACCTTAGTTCAGCACATGCTGCCAATATTAAGAGAACAAAATAAAAGTTTTTTATAAATGGTTAAAGATTATTCAGAATGTAATTTCCTGACTCGTAAAATTTAATTTTGTAGTAATAATCTTAACTATGCTGGTTTGAATGGCGATTTTATAAGCAATTAAAATAACATAAAAAGTCGCAGGTGGGTTATATCTGAGAATTTCAATCAATTTTCTTAAACCGAGACGAAAAATTTGATACGGAACAGGTTCAGGCTTAGCCATTATTTCAAATGAGATTTGTTTCACAGTTAAATAAAAATCGGAATTTCGTTTTGAAACCAGTTCACCCACTGCAACATCTTAAAACGAGAAGGCTGAGCTAACTTTGTCTGTGCCGAAGTTTTAATACCCTTGCAAGTGCTCGGTTTGATTCTGTTTCCAAATTCTGTTTGAAAGTGTATATCATTTAGGGGTTTCATAAAGTTAATATTATTTGAAAATCGATTTGTTTATTCTTTTTTCTTAATGTTCATATATTTAAGTACACACACAGAAAATTTCAAGTCAGTCCGGCAATTATTTTCTAAGATACACACATTTATATACTCTGTACCAGAGGTACACAGAGTATAATAAGTCAGAAGGATGGCCAGAAGGATGCGTCCCCTGAAAACATCGATGGTTGCTCACCACTATCCATTGTTTTTTATTCTTCTCTGCGCTGTTGAGCACCCATTTTCTGCAGACGAGATAGTCCCAATTAAGGAACTTACCAAGATACTGTCCTCATTTCATGATGCAATAACTTCGATTTCTGCGGATAAGAAAACAACGGTGGCACTTAGAGTTTAAGCTTAACAATTTTATATGGAAGGTGACAAGCATATCGTCGGTTACTAGATCAGGTTTAAGTAAAATCGGAACTGCTTAAACAGTTGAAACCGATTGCTCAATGCCAAGTGGATTCAATTCGGCTAAAAGAGACGACATGATCTAGTAGCCACAGACATTTTTCTTACTTTTCAAACAAAATTGTGCACTTTATATTAAAACAAGAAAGAAAGTCGGTCAAACCCGACTATAATATACTCTGTACCTGTCAAAGTTTGCGTTAAGGTATGTGAAGTGCTGCCCATCGTCGTTGCGACCGGTGCTGCCCATAAAATTTTTTGTTTTTTGTTCTATAACTCGACTTTCGTTTATCCGATCTTTACCATTCTTTTGGCGGATCGATAAATAATCCTGAATACTAATTAGGTCCAAAAGGAACAATCCTTCTATCTATAAAACTGTGGGAGATACTTCCACTGTGACGTCACAGACTCACA